>JARYGA010016410.1:0-64727 GCA_030545235.1 Helianthus tuberosus
AAGAAATGCTCGTAAGTGCAGCCGCTGGGTGGGTTATTTCCTGAGGTACCTCCGCCGTGTTCGGAGCGAAGGGCCTCGAGTTGTGCGATGGCTTGCGAGATGCGTTCTTGTAGTCGTGCCGTCGATGTGGGCGGAGGGTTGTTGGCATTGACGTTCCCTTGTGTCGACATCTTCTGAGAAGAAGATTGGTTAGGTCAGGTCTTATTTGCTCAGTGAGTGCATTTTGTTGTTTAGTGGTCATAAGTACATACACATAATAGGTCATTATACCAACCAATCAAGCAATAGTATAATCACAGTATAACCAAGTAATTCAGTAATTATGTTTAATGTGAGCTTAGCAAGTAAGCACGTAGCATTATAATTATAGCACACATAGATCAATAACATGCTTAACGAATACATAGCGACCGTGTTTTCATTGGTCATTGGCCACAAGTATTGTCGCATGTTTAATGATGATTGGCTCTCATTGTTTTCCGACCACAATTGCATTGTCTTACAAAATGTATCACATCAACAGGGACACAGGGTCACCCTACCCTTGCCCATTAAATATATTAGTGTATCAACATTACGTAGTTAGATGTGGTCTTCAAAAGTCTCCACCATCCCTGTTTATCATTAGTGTCTTTACCCAAATGCAATCTGCATAATCCAGAAACCAACTATACTGGTGACTGAGGTGGAGGAGGGAAGAAAGTAGACTGCTAGCATGCGTGAACTCCTCCTCGATTTTGTATATACGTCGAAGTCATTAACTGTTCTGCCGCTCGTCAATAAAGAAACGAGCATCAAAACCTGGGAGAGGTGTAACAACAGCAGGTGAGAGCGCCAAAAGGAATCTTGATGAATGTGGGGGATCAAAGTATACTGGCAATAGACAGTGTGGAGAACGTGGTGTCAGCTCAAGCTCCAAAACTCTGCGACGTATATCCTTAAACTGCAGCTGATGTTACAGGAGCACTCATCCCATGTGTAGCCTCCATAATGTGAGGGATGGCAAGGGTCTAAGATCAGTATAGTGTATTATAGGAACCATCGAAATGGCTCGTCCGACGTTGTAGAGGTGAATATAGAAAACGGTGCGACCTGTGCAGTCGGGAAAATGCTGTTGTAGCAAATGAATCGTTATGCAGGTGCTGACCTGGAGTACCTTCTCGGGGTGCGGGTATGTTTTGAAAGAAAGCGATAGGCACGTTGGCGCAATGGACGTCGGTCTTCATAGGGGAAAGGAGCAATGTCAGCGGTTGTGGGGTGCAATATCAAACGTCTCAACCGATAGGAAGATCATTAGATGCGGGTGCTGGGTCGGGTATAAGGATGCATTGTCTGGTAAATCAAAAGAAATAGGGTCATGATCAAGTAAAGGTGTAGGTTCAGCAGGTGCAACATCAAGCGGACCCAAAAGGTGCAGAAGCTAGCTCAGTAGCAGGCTCTGGGTCGTGTAACGGTGTGGTGCCTTGAGCAGGTGATAGTGCAGCAGTCATGTCATCGTTGTCTGCGTCAGTAGTAGAAAACTGTAATCCGGCTATCTGTAAGGCTGCAGATGTCACAGACTCGAAGGGGTCTGAAATCGAATGTATGCTAGAATCAGAGGGTAGCTTGACAGCAAGGGTCTCACAAGTGAAATTTGTAACGACGTTCTCGTCTAACTTTCCATCATCATGGGCGTTATCGGAAGGACCATCAATATCACGTCAATATCGTTATCAATTGTTCGTCGAGTAACCAACCTTCGGAAGGAATGTCCACAAGAGGCGCATTGTCGAGGATCGGAGCCATGGTGTGCTTACCAACGGGATGACCAGTAATGAAGTGGTCATGGGCCAAAACAAGAATGAAAAAGGGATCTTCATCAAGAAAGCCATCAACAAGGGTAATTCATCGCCAAAGTCTGGCTGCGCGGACGGTTGGAAGTCGTCCTCGTCCTTGGTCAGCATGTCAGGGTCACTCTCAGTGTCTGACGTAAACATCTCTGGCGCAGGTACGGTCTCATCATCTGTGGCGGTGGCCATAGGGTCATTATCATCTGACAATTCGTTTCCTGAGGAAGGTGACGTGTGTGCCGGTATATAGTAGTCATAGCATGCATATTTACAGTAATCTTTAACACTTTGTGTATTGCAAATAAAGACAATTCATAATGTAATCATGTATCCACATATTCGTCCTAGTCTTCCCAGACTATCCCACCCAGTCTCTCAGACTAAACTCCCTAGTATCTCAGACCATCTCCCTGGTCTCTAAGACCAACTTTCCCAGCCTCTAAGATTAAATCCCTGGTCTCTAAGACCAACCTCCCAGTCTCTAAGACTAAATCCCGGGTCTCTAAGACCAACCTCCCGGTCTCTAAGACTAAATCCCTTCTCTCTAAGACTAAATCCCTGGCCTCTAAGACCAACTCCCTGGCCTCTAAGACCAATCCTCCCAGTCTCTAAGACTAATTATCCCCAGCCTCTAAGGCTGATCCTCCCTCAGCCTCTAAGACTGAACCTCCCTCATTCTCTAAGACTGAACCTCCCTCATTCTCTAAGACTGAACCTCCCTCAGTCTCTAAGACTGAACCTCCCTTAGTCTCTAAGACTGAACTATAAATATAAAATTTGAAATGTGTATGTGTGCCTTTTGTTTGTAAAAATGTTTGTTTCCTGGATCTGGACGTTTTGTGTATGCAATGAAAAACAAGTCGTGAAAACATTTTCGTGAGAGCCCTAATGATCGTAGTCTAGAATTGAGAAAGAATCCTAGTTCGCTACGATCGAAGCTCTGATACAAAGCTGTCACACCCTGGCTTTTGCGGAAGCGTGGGTTTAATTGGTGTGACTTCTTAATACCATAACAACAATCATAACAATGCTATATGATAAAAATACAAGACGTTCATCCATTCATTAAGTTTTAAAATACCACAACATCAGTGTTTGGAAATGTCGATACTTAAAATAATTTACAAACCATACTTATCTAAAACGTGTTCATAAGACACAACAAAAGACTTTTAGTAAAACAAGGTTTAAGACATGCAACCTGTCCAGGTAAGGGTTACACCTCCTAAACCTATTGCCCTGGATGACATCTTATTCAACGCAGCTTGACTTATGCATACTTCGCCAGATCCGCTAATTCCCTGAAATACATGTAATTTGAAAAATCAACATAAAGTTGAGCGAGTTCATGTGTAAGTGAGTATGTATAAACCTTTGTAATATGTCTGTATATATGAAAATCCCTGGTATGTAGCAATTAAGGAAAAAGAGATCACCATTGGGTTGCAAAGCCAATGATATGTGTCAAGTGATGCAGGAAGACTCAAACCTAGCAGATTTTGGCGTCAGGTATCATGGTCACCTCATGGTCCACTCAGCCGACTCAGGAGTGAGGCTCGCTACACCCGAATAGATCTATCACTCATGTCCCTCGGTCCTACCACGAGGATTAATAGCCTTAAGTTCCACCTACCCACTCACATGATCTAAGTAGTATACCCTCCTTAAGCTAACCATACCATGTATAAAAATGTCTGTAATTATTGTAACATGTATTCCACCCCCGAAGTATAAAACTGAAAACACTTAATAGAAAAGGGGGACAAGAGCTCACTGTATTGCGTCTTCGTACTTGTAACCCAAATCTTCGCGGCAAACACGACTACCTACAACGGTCTAACGTCTATTAGACGAACGGGTCGTGCCTTGTCTTAGTATTTATGTTTTTGAGTTACGATTTCTTGACATTATTTCAAGTTATAATCACTAGTTAACGTTTGGATTAATTGCTAAACAATATTTCATATTCCTACTTCTCAAGTATTTTAACTTCGTATTTCCTTCCCAAGGGTGGGGATATCTCATACACGTATTTTCGTATTTGTATTTGTATATCTTGCCAAGTGATGGCGTCGTATTTCGGTGTATTGTTCCAAATAAAAATATGTTAATATATATTCCCAATATATTTCCAAAACCAAATATTTCAAGTCTCACTTAAATATATATAAACTTATTTTGTTCAATCATGTACTGTCCCAGAATATATATATATATATTTTTCTCAAAAATTATATATCCTATAAATATACTAGGAAAATATATTTTTATCTCCCAAAAATAATATATTTTCTCGTTGTCAAAATATGATATACTTGGTAATATTTACGAAATCCTATTTTCACTTCTTTCATTCCCAAAATAATATTTACAAAAAATATAGTGTAATGGTATCTCCCGGAATATTACATAAGTTACGTTTTCTTATTCGGTTTCACAATATTACGTGTGTAACTTAAATATTTTATTCTATGCAATTTTTGGTATTATTTTGGAGTTGTAATTTTCGTGGTATTCATAGGTTAGATTATTTTACCCTAAAAAATAATATAACTAGTTCACAAAATAAACAAATAATCACACAAGAGTTTTAGTATAAAATATATATTCTAAATATATATATATCAAGTTCTATTTACGAAAATCAATCTCCGATACCTTGCACTTTTGTAACAACAACTATGGCGAAGTTTATTTTGAAACAAGGTTAAAATATATTTGTAACACTTGTTTAGAAAAAAATATTTTCTAAGTGTTGGAAATTTTAGAAAATTTCTCCAGAGTTTTCTTTGTAAATGGAGGTGTCCATGCTTATAAGCATATCATTTTCTTTTGTAAAAATTATCACAATCCATCAACAATTAACCTTTACTTACCAATTTTGCCAAAATCAAGTAATAACTACTACTTCATGAACTTGAATATTTGTAAAAATATGTAGTAACTTACTAGTATTCCTAGTAAACCTTGTTACCCTTTGAAATGTGATTAGTTCTTTAAAAACTTTATTTTTAAAGAATTTATGCGTTTACAACTTCTACTCATATTTTTGAAAAATATTTCTTTATGAAATTTTCTTGTTACACAAGTGTTTCTACACTTGTTTATCCACCAAAAATGAGATTAGTTCATGTAAGATCCAAGATTTTATGAAACTTATATTTTTAACTTGGTTCTTTGAAAAAAAACATTCATGGATCTTTAGATCTACATGATTATCAACCTACTTTACTTTAATCTTTATTTTTCAAGAAAACTATTTATTCATTCAAGTTCATGATTAAACATGGAGGTGATTCTTTTATGTAAATCACTAATCACCTCCTAACTTGTTAACTTAAGTTTTTAATCTTATTTTAACAAGTTTCACCATGATGTTTAACATCATCTCACTAGTAATCATCAACAATACAAAACAACATCATACTTAACATTACTTCTTCATTTTAACAATATTTCATAAGCAAGTTAGTTTATGTTCAAGTCTTGTGTTCATGTTATTTTCTTGTTTATAAGATTTCATCATACAATAACTATTAACCATCAAAAACATGAAGTAGATGAAGATTCAAGAGTCTTACCACTAGCTCAAGGCTAGGGGAGTTCAAGTGTAGAAAAATGGTGGATAAAAGAAGATAAGAGAGGTCCTTGAGCTTCCGAACACACCGAGCTTAGTTGTATGATCTTTAACACCTTTGGATCACTAGAGATTGCATGAAAGAGCTTGAATGATGGTGATGGTGGTTGTGCTTGGGGTGGGCCGAAACCAAGAAGAAAAGGGAGGAAGAGAGAGTTGTTGTTGAGTTGTGAGGATAAGAATGATGGTGGACTAGTGGTTTATGTAGAGATCTTCCAACATCTAATTACCCATTAGACCATATGCCTTCTATAGTACTTAACATATCTAATAAACTATTAAATAAAATCATGAGGATGTCCCCACTTCCATAACCGGTTTGGGGGGGGGGGGGGTTAGGTTTCTAGTTGGGTTGCAATGGAAGTTAACCAATTTAGTTAGGAATCAAGTGTTTGGTTAGTGCATTATGGTGTGTTATGAAATATATTGGGTGTTAGGGTGTTCGGGGACCCTAACTAGCTCAGAAAAATAAAAACAATGTGTTTAACAATATTTTTGTATTCTGGGTAAAGTCCGGTTGTTCGGTTGGGTGTTGTTCCGTTAAAGTGCTTAATTAATCCGTAATGTGTCTTTTATAATACTTTTTGTGTCACAATTAATTCCCGACACTTTGGAAAGTATCTAGGACCATTTTGTCAAGTTTTTGCACATTACTAGCATCATTAAATGCTGAATTTTTGTTATTAAGTGCAGAATTCTGCATTTAGAGTGTGTTTTTGGCACTTCCCGGCACTATAACTATCACCTAGTGACGCAGTTCTATGGTCCTCACTTCCCTACACTCCCTACTAGTGTAGTACCCTGTCTCTGGCTCATACTGGCCTCAAAAACATTGTCTGTCTAGGTGCTCGCATTGTCAGCATGTTTTCTGGGTTATTCGCTCAGTGTGCTAATTGTGCTTTGTGCATCAAGTTTGTCACTAAAGTTTGTGTGTAATAAATGGAGTGACAGTATGACGTGTGATGCATATGTATGTTTGTAAAAGAAATCAGAAAGCAGGTTAATCACAGTTGTAATCAAGCAAAGTCATTAAGCACAAATTTAATATTAATTAAATGTACGGATGCATGCAAATTTGACAGTTGTCACAAATTTGATATGGTTGTTAACATGTACAATTGTGTATGCTAACAAGAATGTGATTTCGATGACATGAAACTATAGGGATCATGTCGAGATGGACTCAAGCACGAAATGCTAACGGGTCAAGAGGAGGCATACGAACATGGACACATAAGGTAAGTGATTTACGGAATCACTTCTTAATTTGTTTAAGTAAATTTATGTATCAGTTATTTAATTTAAGCATGATAATAAAAGTCAAATAAGGTTTGGTTGTACGAAATCAATGATTTTCGCTAGTAGATCGAACGGGTCAAAATGAGGTCTTATTGCTATACCGGAATGGTTGCATAAGTAATGATTATGGTATTATAATCGGGTAATGGGTATAATTGCGTATAATCATGCTAACCGAGAAACGGAGACGCGGGTTAATAGTCAAAGGACTCTGTTGTGAGTTATGATTAAATGGATAAACAATTTCACGTATGGAAATTGTACTACAAAGTTCAATTACGTATAATTGAATGGGATGAATGAGTTTAATGCATACCGGGTATCGGTGCATAAACCCCAAGTACGAAACTCTAGATAATGTAAAACTTTTATAGTCTTGGGTTAAAACAAATGTGTTGTTTGATGAAAACATGAACATGTCGAATAATCCGTAAAAGAATATTAAGCTGGAAACTCATAAGTTAAGAACCTCCTTAATCCGGATGTTGGATTTCAAGTTCACATGATAGAAAATCAAATTATGAACATATGGGAAGAAATGGGTAAATGGTTTAAAAGTTACGCAAGTTTTAGCGTTAACTGTAACACCTCGAAATTTCATGTCCAATAATATATCAACACGTGTCATGAGCTTTGAACGTGTAAGTGATTTCTTTAGAGGGACTAAAGTTGACAAACAAAGAAACTATGTGAATATAAGGGTTCAAAGTGTCAACAATGAATAAATATACTTCACAATAGCCCTACATAATGTTTATAACCTTAAACGAATAAATCATGGATCATACGAAGCTAATTGTGGAAGAAAGTGAGAGATTACAAACTACAAGGGTTAAATGTGTCAACATGTTTAAAGCACACCTCTGAGTGACCTTTTAGCAAACCCGAAGCTTTGTAATGATTTATTCTACTCACAAGAATAAGTGATAAAAATTTCACAAGGTTTCGTTAAAGTATGAGAAAGTTATCACAATATTCGTATATGAGGGGTTAAAAGCGTCAACATTGAAATTTAAGGCTTTTCGGTGATCGTATGAATAATCGGGGACTTAACAAAGTTGGGTTATGACTTGGAGTCCTTAAAAGTCAAGTTTGGGGGTTACAAGTGCAAGAAAGCATGTTAAAATCAAGTTTGGAAGGACCAGGGGCCAAAAGTGCAAATAACGAAACTTGTTTGGCCAGTTCTGAACACCCACGTGGGGTGCATAAGCCCAGGCAGGGCCTTACGCGGGCCGCCTGGCACCCCCAGATACAGAAAACATAGGCAGGTGCCTGTACAGCCGGTTTAACCGACTTAGGAAGCTTGTTTTCAATACCATGGGCTGCACAAGCTTGTTTTTAGGCACTAGGGACACTTGTAATTGATCAGGGATCAATCTTAGAGTTGTTTGGCATCATCTTGTTCAATCATGATCACTATATAAAGGGTCCTTGTTTGCAACTTTTGAGCATTCATTCCATACTTCACTTCTGAAGATTTCTGGAGCTCAAGCACCCTTCCTAGTGATCATTAGTCGTGCATAGGACCCTTGTAAGTGTACTTAACCTTCCTTAATTCAGTTTTGCTTAGTTTATTAGCTTAAAGTCAAACCGTCGTAATTAAGGTTTGACTTCGTCATTAATCTTAATTTGTCCAGTCAAATTACAAATTAAAAGTACCTATGAGTTGGTAATTATGTGGGCAATAAACCCTTAAAAGGTCACCCTCTGATTCTCACTCTAAGTAGGTCAAATGTCGAGTCAAAGTTAATCTCAAAAAGTCAACAGAAAGCTCATTTTCAAATTAATGCATAATTAACAATGTAGAAGCTATGCAACCTATTTTGTCATTAATATAACTTAGTAATTAATGTAAGAACATGTCTAAACATGTTCAACTCGACAATTTTCAGTCTAGGCTCGGTTCGGGATCGAAAGTCGCATAGTTTGACTTCTGCTTTGACTTTCAGTTCTGACCCGTTTAAGCATGTTTTAGAAATGCCTTAGAGCCTTATTTGGACCAGGTTTCATGTAAGTATAACCCTCTGTGATTATACAACGTGATTCATTAGTTATCCGATTCATATGCATATTTCCGTTAAATGCCTAAATGTTGACTATTATGCCCATTTGACCTTAAAACGAGAATTTTGGAAATGTGAGAGGAAAATAATCTTTGTTACTGATTTATAAACATGTCCCTAAAATTTAACATCAGTTTGAGGTCTAGATAGGAGTTATGCTGAATAGCGTAATTAGAAAGCCTTTTATTAATTAAACAGCGTAATTAGCGTATAGCCTATCTAAACCCAATCTTTGATACCAAACTTTTTACCCACTGATATAATATAATATTTTGGGATTTTTAAAGATTTTTATTTATTTTTAGGCTGAGCATAACATAGAGTTCTAAGCTTATTTTGGTATTGCCGATTTTGCCCTTTTGGGCTATAAAATGAGTTTTACTAATCCTTTTGATACCAAACCTTTTTCTACTGATCTAATATGACAAAATAAAATAATTTGAGCCGTACAGAATAATAAAAATATCAGCCTTCCTTTGAAAACTCGGAAATGGCTCCAAATCGCCTTTTTAAGCGTTTTTAACGCATAATATGTATCAAGACCATGTTATAAATATAAGAGTTGATACCCTACTGTTATAACTTATTAAATTAAGTATTTTACTGATTACATCAGACCCGAAACTCAGATTTATATTTGAACTCTTTTATAACCTTTAAAATGACCAAAATACCCCTACGGGGCGTAATTTGAGTTTAAATCCGTTTTGGGCATAATAGAAGATATCTTACTGATGTCACAACATATTAAGGGCACACTAATCTAGGAAAATTGTGTATGACTCATTTGGTTACCCGTTACGCACTTTTCGCGTTCGGATCGGCTTATGTAACTAGTTTGCATATATTAGCCGAAACGGGTCAAACCATATCGTTTTCACCTCAAAATCCATAATGTGTTCAAGTTACCCATGTTAAACAAGCATACAAGCTTCTCGGTCAAAACCACATTCTAAACCAGTCTTCGCTTTATCATGCGTTTGAACCGAGTCTTCCTTTTGAAAACTAACTGGTCTAAGTCTAAACTTAATTAAAGACCCGTTAGGATTCTAATAGGTTATTAAAAACATTCGTTCCAGATTAGGAGCCCAGTAAAAGCTATCTGTACTTGATGAATTGATATACGGCTGGGATTGAATTTATATTTAGCTCAGGTAAATACTTTTAACTTATTTCCCCTTATACGGGCTTGGGGTACGGTATATAAAATACCGCTTGGTCGGGCATTCGACTTTAATCATCTGGTGGTTAAATATTATCGAGATGACCCGTTTAAAATTTTGTTTTGTTTGCTTAACGCCTTTGGGGGGTTAATGACCATGTCCTGGATATCCTTGGCATCATTTTACGAAATGGCCACGACCTAAGCACGAGATGTAGGCGTACACCTGACAGATGCATATGTAAAAACTAGTATCCCACTTAAAGGATTCAACCTTGTGGGCATTATACCTGTGGTGTGTCTTTTAATCTTTAACCCAGCACGAACCGGGCAACTGAACGCATAACAAACATGTAATTATTTTACAAGTATTATATACAAATAATTATCCCAAGTTATAAAATGTTTTGTGCCATGTGCACCCAAATCAATTTTCTTGAACATTTTCAAAATGAGTCAGTTAATTGTATTTACCAGTGTAAACTGACGTATTTTCCAAAAAGGCTAAGTGCAGGTACTAAACGTAATAGGCTGGCTACTCCAGACATCAATAATCAAGTCTCGCAAGCTCTAGATGTTAAAGTCTGTTGAACAGTGTTATCCTTCTATTTTAGATCCGCCTGTGGATCCATCTTACATTCCGCTGTAATATTTGATATTACTTTATATCGGATTGTAATATATCTATCTTTTGCTTCCGCTGTGCATTTAAATTGTGTTGTTTGACTATGATGATATCAACTACATCACGATACTCCCCACCGAGCCCACCGGTAATACGAGGAAATATCGGGGTGTGACATTAACGGACGACGAAACGAAATAGCAGAAAAACGAGGGACATAAGGGGCATCGACGACGCCAAGAGGGGCATCGCCGAAGCCGTGTTCTGATGTTGGTTTTTCATGGACGCCCTTTACTGTTCAAATTCGCTGAAAATGTAATTTTTGACCCATCATGAGTTTCTGCCTTCCGTAACTTATCCCGTGACCTTTAAAAAGTCTCGAAATGTATTCCAAACTCATTGTAGAGTGTTTATGAGATACAATGAGCGCGTACGTAAGTTTCAAAGGGAATGAAATAAGTCTAAAGGCACGTACAAGTATGAGTATGGATTTACCTCCATGTTAGTAATGGAATCCATAGGTAAGCATGTTTAGAAATGAATACGTACGTAGGTCAATACGTATGAGACTTATTTATATGAATGTTTTTTATTGGGATATAAGTTAGTATAATCATATGAGATTGTAAATAGTATGCAAGATCTTGTATGTAGGCATGTATGTATATATATGTATGTATGTATGAATATACGTGTGAATGTACGTATGCACGAAGTAGGAATTATCGCCCATATAGAATGGTGCATGTATGTATGTATACATGGTTTCAATACGTTGGGTATTTACGTTACTAATAGTGTGCATTGAGAATGAAATGTAATGCAGGTACATTATTGAAGTCTCACCAAGGATTAGACACCCAGATGAAATGCTTAAATTAGAAAGATAATGGAATGAAAGTATATGAGGATAACACGTAACGAGACTCCATGATTATGAATCTTGTTTATATATATATATATATATATATATAATGTATGCTAATGTTACGAATGTATGTGGTGGGTGCAGGTGGTACAGAATCATGGATCAACACGATGGAAGGCTAGTGGTTGAAGATCGAGTGATAGAGATATGGATTATACGGAATGGGTGGTCATGTAATCTGTATTATTATGTTATTATCGACACGTTAATGAAAGATAAACAATTATTTTCCTTACATAAAGATGTTTTTAAATGATTTTCAAGTATAAAGGAACGTTTTAAGAAAGAAGTTTTGTGGCACGTATTTCCGCTGAGACTTTTCGATCAAAACGTGTTAGGGTCTTACAAGTTGGTATCAGAGCCCTGGTTTGAGAGAAATCAAGTATGAGGAGGTATGTACTTGAACCCAAGTCACACCCCGACCGTGTTAAAACAACAAACCGCGGCGGAAACATCGGGGAGTGTCATAACAGAATCATTGTTTCACAACACATGGATAAAAGTTCTGTTTTATTGAATTAAGTTTATTACATAGAATTGAAACTAGAAACAAAACATGAACAATTTAACTTCCATTATTATTAAGTCACTAAGGCCTCATCCATTCCTATGTGAGCATGCATTAATATCATCATCAATCATCACCAACTATGATACCTTAAACATATGTGAAAATACGTCAGCATAAAAATGTCGGCGAGTACATAGGTTTTATGTGAGTGTCAGATTAATGGCTCATTTACATTTTGAAATAACTTGAACAACTTTGTTAAGTGATATTAGAAAACCAGGTTTTGTAAAATGTTTGTATTGTAAATTGAAATAACAAAGTCAAAACAGATTTGTTATAATTTATAAAACCTCGATACCATGAATCTTAACTCAAAAACATTTTGTTTATGTAACCCAAATTTGTAAATCATTTTTGTAATAAAACTCAAATGGTATATATTGTTAGAAAAACCTTGTAATATAACTTTGTTTTGATAGCATTGCCCAAGTGATCTAGATAACGCAACGAAATATAATGTGTTGAAAGCACTTATATATAGGAAGTACCAGCGGCGTATCCACCATGCTTTTAACAAATTACACCTGCCCCGTTACCTAATCACTTCCCTAACCCAACGGTTCAAACAGTTCCAAACGGTTCCAACAGTTCAAATATGTAAAACAATGTGTCCATATGCTGGATGAGCATATGCAACAAAATGTAATATATGAAAATCAATGTGCTAACATGCTAAGTGAACATACATAGCAAAACATAATGAAATCATGTACTATAAGTGTACTAATGAACATAGCAAGTATATATTATGAAAGCATGAAAAGCATGAAAGTAACAAGTAGGCACAGATGTTTCACCCCAAAACATTTGAAAACGTTAAAGAGGGGACTATGTACTCACTTGAGAATGCTTAGAAGTCTTGAATAACAACCAAGCAAAGCTAGAGGGATCACGAAAATCAATCGGCACCTAATATAGGTATCTATATTAATAACCGGACCTAAATCGGAAGATCGGATAGGATGAAGTTTCGTAAACCAAATGAGTGTTGGAACTCATACGATATGGTTTAACAAAGACTACATACTAAATCGAAACCTAACCTAAGTGCTTACGACTCATTACGACTCGTTTAGGTAGCTTACGACACTTTAACGCGTCGTTCGCGTAAAACGCGTTAGGAACGCCTAACTAGTCCTATGACAAGTATTATATGCCTAAACATGTTTAAATATGTTGCATAATCAGTTAAGTGACAAAAGTTTGAGTTACATATGCTTAAATACCAATTATGCATGAAAAGGGCATTTTGGTCATTTTACCTAAGGCATATAAACAACCTATCATACAACTAATTAAACTAAGTGACCATAAGGTATAACCTCGGAAGGTTATTTCCTATACAACTATGGTCACTAAACATGCTTGGTCGGATCCTAATGATCGACCAAACGGGTTGGGTTCGAAAGCCTAAGCGGTTGTTTAGACCGCTTCTCTTACGACCCTATATAAGCACTAAACCTAAAGTGACGAGTTAAACATGTTAAAACATGTTTAACAAAGTTTGAAAACAAGTTTGATATCAAAACAAACGGTTTTAATACCCAAGAATAGTTTGGTTACAAAATAAGCATGAATACGCATTTTGACCGAAACTATGACTCGTCACTATACCTAATCAACGTGGTAATCAGTAGGTATAGTCACAAGGGACTATGATCAGCGTGATTACGCTCACCTTGCGAAGTTCAAATGAACTTCGTGTTAACCATTGACTGGTCAAAGCAGAAAGTCAAACTCGGTTTGACTTTCATGCTTAAAAACGCATAAAAGAACGAAAGAAACTTACAAAGGGTCCAAGCTAGGAAGATCTTGATTCAAGTTGCTTAGGTATGAAGTGCTAGACCCCAACTTAGAGCAATTGAATCAGATTTGTGAGGAAGAAGTGAATTGCGGTTGGGTATTTATAGGAAATCCACAACCGTTAGGATCGTTCCTCGATATCTCAACCATCCATGTATGCCCACTGAATTATAAACCTATGGGTGCCCCAAAACAAGCCCATGGTGTTGAAAAACCAAGAACCAAAGCCAGAAACCAGCTGCTGATTGCAGAAACTAGTTTTTGCTGATTTGGGCATCTATCGCGCCCCGCGTAAGACTCAGGGAAGTCTGACGCGCCCCGTGTAAGCCAGGTTTGGCAGATTTGCTGTTTAGGTCCCTGAAGTTGTAAATCTTGGTTTTAGATACTTTTTCGGCATATTTAAGCCCCGTTAACCCCATTTCAAGGCTCTAAAATGAAGTTAAAGTATAGAGAACATAAAACATGCTCAAAAATATCTCGGATGTCGGTTCGTTTGGTCGTACGGTTGCGTTATTAGGTTAATTACGAAGGAAGTCGTAACGGACGCAAAAACAATCCAAATTACGCGACGAATGGAATTTTATCATGCCAATCACTAAAATAAAATAATTTAATGATTAGATAAATTTTTGGATGTCCGGATATATTCAGAACGTAAGATATGCGCGAAAATGCAAACTTATGCACTTTTTGACGCTTTTAGTCCCTATTAATCAAAAAGTTTATTTTTGCGCACCAAACACCACAAAGCCTATTTATAAGCTATATAAAGGATATTTAGGGCATATTTAATTTATGATAAAGTTCCTAAACGTCCGTTATCATTCGATTCAGTATAATTTTGCAGTTTGACACAAATAGTCCCTACGATCGAATAAACTTGATTTCGCCACACCAAACCCTCCAAAACTTATTTCTAAGTTATGTAAAGGTTATTTAAGGTATGTTAAGCCTATGTCACCATTTTGGAGTGTTTGTTGCATTAAACTGGTTATATTTACGCATCAGTTCGCGTATAACCTTCCAGAAAGAGATTTAAAGCTCGAAATCGAACTAGAGTTGATATGTGCCAATGATACACATATTTTTACAAATCCCAAGTATGAAACACAATATTTCATTGATTTGGTATGAAGAGTCATAGATGTCACAGTCTCTCCTACTTTAGGAAATTTCGTCCCGAAATTTATTCATAGGAGTCTGTCTGTGACGTTGTGTTAAATGATTGTCTTGCACGGAATCTAGGGTGTTATCTATTTGCGTAGAGTAACCCATCAAAGATATGCAAGGCATAATCCTGTCATTTTCCATCAACGAATATTCTTCAGAAGCGAAAATGAACTGATGGAGTCATTTTCCTCAACGGGTATTCTTCAGAAATGGAAATGAAGGAATAATCAAAAGGAGATTCATTTCCCTTAACGGATATTCTTCAGAAATGAAAACGAACGGATAATCATTTTCCTCAACGGGTATTCTTCAGAAATGGAAATGAAAGAATAATCAAAAGGATATTCATTTCCCTTAACGGATATTCTTCAGAAACGAAAATGAACGGATAACCATTTTCATCAACGGGTATTCTTTGGAAATGGAAATGAAGGAATAATCAAAAGGATATTCATTTCCCTTAACGGATATTCTTCAGAAATAAAAATGAACGGATAATAATTTCATCAACGGGTATTCTTCAGAAATGGAAATGAAGGAATAATCAAAAGGATATTCATTTCCTTTAATGGATATTCTTCAGAAACGAAAATGAACGGATAATAATGGAAATGAAGGAATAATCAAAAGGATATTCATTTCCCTTAACGGATATTCTTCAGAAACGGAAATGAACGTATAATCATTTTCATCAACGGGTATTCTTCAGAAATGGAAATGAAGGAATAATCAAAAGGATATTCATTTCCCTTAACGAATATTCTTCAGAAATGAAAATGAATGGATAATCATTTTCATCAACGGGTATTCTTCATAAATGGAAATGAAGGAATAATCAAAAGGATATTCATTTCCCTTAACGGATATTCTTCAGAAACAAAAATGAACGGATAACCATTTTCATCAATGGGTATTCTTCAGAAATGGAAATGAAGGAATAATCAAAAGGATATTCATGTATTCTTCAGAAATGGAAATGAAGGAATAATCAAAAGGATATTCATTTCCCTTAACGGATATTCTTCAGAAATAAAAATGAACGGATAACCATTTTCATCAACGGGTATGCTTCAGAAATGGAAATGAAGGAATAATCAAAAGGATATTCATTTCCCTTAACGGATATTCTTCAGAAACAAAAAAATGAATAGCTAGTTCATTTTTCCTCAACGGGTGCTTCATCGGAAATGGAAATGAATAGAGTAGTTAACTCTAGACACATGACAAACCTTGCTGTGGCTTCTGTGCACTAAATTCCATAATTATGTATGCATCCATTATTACGTAACTCCTTGCATAGTAATCACAGTTTGTTTTATAATGTGAAGGGGATAGAATTTTAACAAGCCTGAGACAACTTTAATTAGGTCAACACATAAACACATAAGCACATAATTGTTTCTTGGTTATTATTTTGTTATCAGTTTGTTATTAATTGTTATTAACTTGTTATCGATTTGAACATGGGTATTCAAGGTATACTAGGAACCCAATCGATGGACTTCAACGTCCTTAAGAATCTATCTGAAAAGATAGGATGATCTTCCAAAAATTTGATTTCGTTTACAAGGAAACGTAATATTCGAATTAAGGTAGACAACAAATAAGGACTTACGGAAATACCCTTAGGTACCCTATTAAGGATTTATAGTGGTACTTTGGGTATTTGTCCAGAGTTGTATCTTGCGCCTTGTACTTTGTTTCCTTAGAAGAAACGAGTACTTAGGATTTTCGTGGAAATCGCAAGAAATCATAAGATGGAAGAATTTTGGGAGTAGGTTGTTTTAAAATGAATGCGGTTCCTTGATTGTCGGTATCGTAGGGGATATGTTGTTTATACATGCAACCACATTTGTACTCTGCGATGTAAATAAATGATTTATTTATAAACAACAACAACAACTGTTTCATAGACCTTGACAACAAAAGAAAATAATACATAAGGCTTGACTATTTCTAAACAACGTCGTCTTCTAATCGGTCAGATGCTCATCCCTGCGTTGGATTCGCATTAGCAAGTTTTGGGCAATTTCTTCGAAAATGGCCCATCTCGCCACAGTTGTAGCAAGAACCTGAGCAGGATTGTTGCCAGCTTGATTTGGTGCAGATGCAGCTGGGCAAACTCTTGCTGTATGACCTATAAGTCCACAATTTTAGCATTTGCGGCACTTCACACTAGCATGATGATGAAGGCTACATTGGTTGCACAAGGGTGCAGTTCCATTGTATGCTTCCTAGCAGGGGGTTGAGCTGGTTGGTTGGGGACAACTTGATCATTATGGGCAACCACGGCGAAGTTCTGAGAAGCCTTTCGCTTCTTTGACTTCTTGGAGGATTTAGTCTGCTCATCCTTTGGTTTCGATTCTGCGATCGGTTTCTTATCACCCTGTCGAAAAAGTTTACCTTTCTTGATCTGAGATTCAGTTAAGGTAGCAGATAGCTCAATGGCCTGCCTAACTGTAGTGGGGTTGCTACCAGTCACAATGTCTTGTACTGAGTCAGGGAGGCCATCAATGTACTTTTCGATTGCCTTATCCAAAGGCGTAACCATGTTCGGGCATAACAGACTTAACTCCTCATAACGGTCTGTGTAGGCTCGATGCTCACCGCTATCTTGCTTAAGATCGTCGAATTCCCTTTCCAATGCCCTAATCTCATGACGAGGACATAATTCCCTCATCATTAGAGCTCGAAGCTCTTCCCAGGTTTGAGCCAGTGCTACCTCGGCACCCCTATCTCTCATCACACCATAACACCATGTTAAAGCTCGTTTCTCAAAAACACTAGATGCGAACTCTACCTTTCGCTCGTTTGGACACTGAACGTGTCTGAAGGTGCTCTCAAGACTCTCGAACCATTGCAGAAGTGCAGTCGCTCCTTGAGACCCAGAAAATTTTGATGGCTGGGCAGAGTTGAATGTCTTGAAGTTGCATGGGGCATTATTTTTGTTGAGGGCTTGGTTACATTGAGCAATGATGTTTGGGAGTGCAGCAGCCAGTTGCTGTGTAATGATAGCTGCCAGTTCTTCATTAGGTATCTGATTGTCACGTCGAGGAGGCATTCTAAAAGAGGAAACATGAGAGATAACAAGTGAAATGGCATTGGGTAAGAATAGGATGTTACAATTACTGACCAAAAAGCATGGGTGATGGTCATTTGTTCGAACCACGAAGCAAACAAACGACACACAAAAGCTGAATCCAAGTAAATAGGTCCTCATAATGTATCGCGAAGACATGCTTTAGCCTATAAGTGGACACTCACCCCAAGAGTTCCCAGGTAAGAGTGACTGGTCCGATTATGTGGATTTGTACAAACACTCTAGCCTTAGACAGAAAACTCAGGATACAGGCATCCACCCTTCCGGATTGCACGTGCTCATATTAATAAGACCCAAACTTTGACGAGATTTTGAAAACTTTGAAGGTTCAAAAACTTATAATGAATCATCCTGGAACAGATGATTGGTTTTCAAAGCAGATTCGAAATGTTTGTTCCTGTTGTGATTGTCACCTAAAGATAGGCGACAGTATTGTTTTTTTGACTAAACGCAAGTAAACTCGCGTTAGGGTCCTAGGAAGGTTATAGACTAGGTCAAAGCATTACTAATAACCTAATTCCCTATAACCATGAGCTCTGATACCAACTTTTCTGTCACACCATGACCCCGTTAAAACAACAAACCGCGACGGAAACGTCGGGGAGTGTCGTAACAGAATCATTGTTTCACAACACATGGATAAAAGTTCTGTTTTATTGAATTAAGCTTATCACATTGAATTGAAACTAGAAACAAAACATGAACAATTTAACTTCCATTATTATTAAGTAACTAAGGCTTCGTCCATTCCTATGTGAGCATGCATCAATATCATCATCAATCATCACCAACTATGATACCTGAAACACGTGTGAAAATACGTCAGCATAAAAATGCCGGCGAGTACATAGGTTTTATGTGAGTGTCAGATTCATGGCTCATTTACATTTTCAAATAACTTGAACAACTTTGTTGAATGATATTAGAAAACCAGGTTTTGTAAAATGTTTGTATTGTAAATTGAAATAACCAAGTCAAAACAGATTTGTTATAATTTATAAAACCTCGATACCATGAATCTTAACTCAAAAACATTTTGTTTATGTAACCTAAATTTGTAAATCGTTTTTGTAATAAAACTCAAATGGTATATATTGTTAGAAAAACCGTGTAATATAACTTTGTTTTGATAACATTTGCCCAAGAGATCTAGATAATGCAACGGAATATAATGTGTTGAAAGCACTTATATATAGGAAGTACCAGCGGCGTATCCACCATGCTTTTAACAAATTACACCTGCCCTGTTACCTAATCACTTCCCTAACCCAACGGTTAAACAGTTCCAAACGGTTCACATCAATCAAACAGTTCCAAACGGTTCACAAGGATCAAACAGGTCCAAACGGTTCTAATAGTTCAAATATGTAAAACAGTGTGTCCATATGTTGGATGAGCATATGCAATAAAATGTAATATATGAAAATCAATGTGCTAACATGCTAAGTGAACATACATCGCAAAACATAATGAAATCATGTACTATAAGTGTACTAGTGAACATAGCAAGTATATATTATGAAAGCATGAAAAGCATGAAAGTAACAAGTAGGCACATTTGTTTCACCCCAAAACATTTGAAAACGTAAAAGAGGGGACTATGTACTCACTTGAGAGTGCTTAGAAGTCTTGAATAACAACCAAGCAAAGCTAGAGGGATCACGGAAATCAATCGGCACCTAATATAGGTATCTATATTAATAACCGGACCTAAATCGGAAGATCGGATAGGATGAAGTTTCGTAAACCAAATGAGTGTTGGAACTCATACGATATGGTTTAACAA
The DNA here is from genome assembly GCA_030545235.1 of Helianthus tuberosus. Taxonomy (NCBI): domain Eukaryota; kingdom Viridiplantae; phylum Streptophyta; class Magnoliopsida; order Asterales; family Asteraceae; genus Helianthus; species Helianthus tuberosus. The sequence continues at coordinate 19,974 of JARYGA010016410.1, forward strand.
AGCCTACATACTAAATCGAAACCTAACCTAAGTTCTTACGACCCATTACGACTCGTTTAGGTAGCTTACGCCACTTTAATGCGTCTTTCGTGTAAAACGCGTTCGGAATGCCTAACTAGTCCTATGATAAGTATTATATGCCTAAACATGTTTAAATATGTTGCATAATCAGTTAAGTGACAAAAGTTTGAGTTACATATGCTTAAATACCAATTATGCATGAAAAGGGCATTTTGGTCATTTTACCTAAGGCTTATAAACAACCTATCATACAACTAATTAAACTAACTGACCATAAGGTATAACCTCGGAAGGTTATTTCCTATACAACTATGGTCACTAAACATGCTTGGTCGGATCGTAATGATCGACCAAACGGTTCGGGTTCGAAAGCCTAAGTGGCTGTTTAGACCGTTTATCTTACGACCCTATATAAGCACTAAACCTATAGTGATGAGTTAAACATGTTAAAACATGTTTAACAAAATTTGAAAACAAGTTTGATATCAAAACAAACGGTTTTGATACCCAAGAATAGTTTGGTTGCATACGTATGCATACGCATGAATACGCATTTTGACCGAAACTATGACTCGTCACTAGAGCTAATCAACGTGGTAATCAGTAGGTATAGTCACAAGGGACTATGACCCTCGTGATTACGCTCACTTTGCAAAGTTCAAACGAACTTCGTGTTGACCATTGACTGGTCAAAGCAGAAAGTCAAACTCAGTTTGACTTTCATGCTTAAAAACGCATAAAAGAACGAAAGAAACTTACAAAGGGTCCAAGTTAGGAAGATCTTGATTCAAGTTGCTCAGGTATGAAGTGGTAGACCCCAACTTAGAGCAATTGAATCAGATTTGTGAGGAACAAGTGAATTGGGGTTGGGTATTTATAGGAAATCCATAACCGTTAGGATCTTTCCTTGATAAACGAGCTTCAATCTCAACCATCCATGTGTGCCCACAGAATTATAAACCTATGGGTGCCCCAAAACAAGCCCATGGTGTTGAAAAACCAAGAACCAAAGACAGAAACCAGCTGCTGACTGTAAAAACTATTTTTTGCAGATCTGGGCATCTCTCGTGCCCCGCGTAAGACTCAGGGAAGTCTTACACGCCCCGTGTAAGCCAGGTTTGGCAGATTTGCAGTTTAGGTCCCTGAAGTTGTAAATCTTGGTTTTCGATGCTTTGTCGGCACATTTAAGCCCCGTTAACCGCATTTCAAGGCTCTAAAATGAAGTTAAAGTATAGGGAACATAAAACATGCTCAAAAATATCTCGGATGTCTGTTCGTTTGGTCGTACGGTTGCGTTATTCGGTTAATTAGGACGGAAGTCGTAACGGACGCAAAAACGATCCAAATTACGCGAAGAATGGAATTTTATCATGCCAATCACTAAAATAAAATATTTTAATGATTACATAAATTTTTGGATGTCCGGATATATTCAGAACGTAAGATATGCGTGAAAATGCAAACTTGTGCACTTTTTGACTCTTTTAGTCCCTGTTGATCAAAAAGTTTATTTTTGCGCACCAAACACCTCAAAGCCTATTTCTAAGCTATATAAAGGATATTTAGGGCATATTTAACTTATGATCAAGTTCAGGAATGTCCGTTATCATTCGATTCGGTATACTTTTGCAGTTTGACGCAAATAGTCCCTGGTATCGAATAAACTTGATTTCGCCACACCAAACCCTCCAAAACTTATTTCTAAGTTATGTAAAGGTTATTTAAGGTATGTTAATCCTATGTCACCATTTCAAAGTGTTTGTTGCATTAAACTGGTTATATTTACGCATCAGTTCGCGTATAACCTTCCAGAAAGCGATTTAAAACTCGAAATCGAACAAGAATTGATATGTGCCAATGATACACATATTTTTACAAATACCAAGTATGAAACACAATATTTCATTGATTTGGTATTTGTTTGGTGGTCTAAGAGACACAGATGTCACAACTCAAACTAGTGTACTCTTGTGACAAGGAATCCGTATAATCTAAGACTCGATCAAGGCCCAAAGGTAGAAGTGAATGTAAGTATGTACTAATGTATGCATATAAAGAAACTAATAGTATGTTATGTGCAAGGTAAGCGTAAGTGCTTGAAGAAGATGATCTGCGAATGCAGTCTAGGATGAATACCAAAGCAGGCAAGTATACAAATAGACAGATGGACCCCAGGTACACAATATTAATATATATGGGTACCGATGTTAAAAGAAAAAGGAAGAAATCTCCTAGGGAGGGTAAGTGATAAACGGAAGACAATGATATTGTCTTGGTAAGGTTTTAAAGATGTCGCACGAACCGAAACCCACTTCTTCGGACATAAGGCGATGATTACATGAAGGCACGAAACTAGTATGTGTATTGCGCACCTGGCCAGTACGCAAGAAGAATATGACATTCGTGAGACCGTGATAATTTTCGCAGGTATGTCCGGTAGAATTGGGTAGCAGGTGGACGTGTGGGTGAAAGGAGTAGTAAGAACTATCAGGAAATTAAGTGTACTATAAAAGAAAGAAAAGCATGAATGAAAAGTTGAACCCGTAGTTAATGTACAGGTCAATCTTGAAAGAATGAAATGCATGAAAGAAAGGCATGAATGATAAGGACGAAGAATGTTTCGAATCCGTAAGAAAGTACGGATCAAACAAGTAAGAATGATATGTTTGAATCCGCTAGACGGATTCAAAGCATAGAAAGAAAGAAAAGTAAGAATGATATGTTTGAATCCGCGAGATGGATTCAAAACATATAAAGGACGAAAAGTAAGAATGATATGTTTGAATCTGCGAGATGGATTCAAAAGCATAGAAAGACTAAAAAGTATTAATGATACGTTTGAATTCGCGAGACGGAATTAAGGCATAAAAAGGATGAAATTAACCTACATAAGAATGTGTCGATAGTTTGACCTTGATAAGTCAAACGGTTCATATGAGTAAGTATAAAGTAAGGTCTTGCATGAAATGCTAAAACAATGGGATGATGTTTTGTGAATAATAAATGGCAGTGCAACCTAGAAAAGTCAAACCGCAGAAGTCGGTAAATAAATCTTTACGAATTTTTGAAAGCATTACGTAAGGAATGCAATGCGTAACGTAGGATACCATTAGTAAGGGACTTGCGAAAGAACATAGGTGAATTAACACCGAATACAATAAAGGAAAATAATATGTTAAAGAATGCTCATGTAATGACCTGTTATGAATGGGTCAAACGAACTAATGTTTAAAAAGAATCTAGAAATAGCTAGTATGTAAATAAGTTGATTTGACAAACGTCATACTTGAAGAAATGTGAATGAAAAGTTCTAATCATTCATTTTATAGATAAGAATGGTAGAAATCTTGGTGAGTAAAGCTGGTCGACTTGGAAAAGGATGTGCACGAGCGGAAGTTAATCGTCATGAAGGGAAAGGTCAATTCATTTATGGAATGGACTCATGAAGAAACGGGTCGATCCGGGTCACGGATCATCGAGCTATGTAATAAAGTCAAGGTTAGTAAAATGTTTAGTTCATAATCGATGAGTAAGAAATTGTAGATCAAATAGTACAAATAAATGAAATGATTCAATGTTAAACCTAAGGGCATGCATAGTACAGGTAAACGGTAGAAAATGTAGAATGATGTTTTATCCTCGTATTAAGTATGAAAAAGTAAGTATAAAGTGGGTAGTTTTGTTATAGTAATAATAAGTACTTGAATGTTTATAATATGTGTATGATGATACGTTGATCTCTCATATGAATACGAAAGTAACTAGAAGGAACGTTAGTAATGGAATGTCGTGGTTCGCTCAAGATTAATGAGAAATAAATATCATGTATAACACATGAGTGAAATGTAAATTTATTTATCCACTATGGGTAGTAAATGTATGTAAGTCTTATGCTTAATTCAAAAGGCAAGAACGGGAACTATGCAAATGGTTGTGCATGAATACTACCTCTTTAAGGAGTCACAAGTGTTTTCATGTCGTAGAAAGCTTCTTGAATGAATTTAATTAAAAGTAAGACTAGAATTAGTCTAGTAGAAATGAGAAAGGTTTCGGGGACGAAACCTTTTTTAAGGGGGGTAGACTTGTAACGCCTCAAAACTCGAATTATCAAATTTGCTAGTATTTCTCCATGTTTAATAAAATGAAATGTAATAACTAGGTTATTAAACCTAGTTAAATGCTTAGTAAAACAAGCAAGGGAATGAATTGGATGACTATTGTGAGCAAGTAACAAACTTGAGGGACCAAAGTTGTAGAAAAGGGAAACTCATGTTTATAAACAAAAGACTAACACACAACACACAAATAGTGTGTGTGTTGAACGTTCAGGAGAAAAAAGGGAGCCAAACTCTAGTTCATCCAAGAACCATCAAATTGAAGGGTGAATTGAAGGGTGAATTGATGCTCAAACCTATTAAGGAACATGAATTAATGATCACCTACATAAGGGGATTATGAGGTATGTCTTAGAATTCAATTTGGTGATTTTATATGAAGTGGGTTATGATCAATTCGTGAATTGATATGAAATTAAGCATGATTGTCTATTAGAATCACCAAATAGAACTTGTGTTGTGTATGATTTTAAGTAATTTCATGTTTTGAAGTGAAACCCATTTGAGATGATGAAAATGGTGACATGAATGTGTCACCCATGCCTAATCCGAGTGCAAATGTGATGTATTATGTGGTGTGTGATGCATATATGTTAGTTAGTTTAAAGTATAGTATGAAATTTATTTGATTATAGTTGTGTTGATAAGATGAATACAAGAAGTAGGACTTTAAGGCATGAATGGGTTGTACATTATGATTAGTATGTTGTATGCACTCCAAGTGTTTGATGAAATGTCTAGGTAAAGTTAGAATGTGAGATTATTTGAAAAGATTTGATGAAACTAAATTTGTCCAGAAAGTTACAGCCGAATTTAATCAGCTGTAACCGGGCCAAATCTTGTAAGAAACTGATGTTTATTGAGTGTGTGATGAACTTATAGGAAAAACCTTTCAAACCCAACTTGAATTGCATTTTTTCGACGAAAAATGAACGTTTTATGAATTTTTCTGTATCGAAGGTTCAGGCTGCGTTTTCTGGCAGAATTTGCAGCCCATTACAAATGTCATGACTCAATTTAGGAATTGAGTTATGATCTCAAAATTTTTACTGTATGTAGCTTTAGGAGGTTAAGAAAATCTACAACTGGAATTATGTCAATCGGATAATCAGGGATTTTTAAATGAATTTTTCCGTGGGCTGCAGTCAGAAAGTGACGAATCTGATTGCTGCTTAGTAAATGATTTTTTATAAATTTTTGGTAGAGAGTTTGACTATAAAAGTTTAACACAGGATAACCCCTCCAAGGTGCACGTCACATAAAAATATCGTAATTTTTGCAAGCTCGTAAGTACAGTAAACGGACGTCCCAAAATAGCCTATTTTCAGTTAATTGAGCTATTCATGTTAGTGAATGAACTGACTAATGAAAGTCAAATGTGGAATATGAATTTGATATGATTGTTAACATGTACAATTGTGTATGCTAACAAGAATGTGATTTCGATGACATGAAATTATAGGGATCATGTCGAGATGGACTCAAGCACGAAAGGCTAACAGGTCAAGAGGAGGCAAGGAAGCAGATACGAACACGGATGCATAAGGTAAGTGATTTACAGAATCACTTCTTAATTTGTTTAAGTAAAGTTATGTACCAGTTATTTAATTTAAGCATGATAATCGAAGTCAAATAAGGTTTGGTTGTACGAAATCAATGATTTTCGCTAGTAGACCGAACGGGTCAAAATGAGGTCTTATTGCTATACCGGAATGGTTGCATAAGTAATGATTACGATATTATAATCGGGTAATGGGTAGAATTGCGTATAAGCACGCTAAACGAGAAACAGAGACGCGGGTTAATAGTCAAAGGACTCGGTCGTGAGTTATGATTAAATGGATAAACAATTTCACGTATGTAAATTGTACAACAAAGTTCAATTACGTATAATTGAATGGGATGAATAAGTTTAACGCATACCGGGTATCGGGTGCATAAACCCCAAGTACGAAACTCCAGATAATGTAAGACTTTTATAGTTATAATGTTCATGTAAGTCTTGGGTTAAAACAAATGTGTTGTTTGATGAAAACATGAACGGGTCGAATAATCCGTAAGATAATATTAAGCTGGAAACTCATAAGTTAAGAATTTCCTTAATCCGGATGTTGGATTTCAAGTTCACCTGACAGAAAATCAAATTACGAACATGTGGGAAGAAATGGGTAAATGGTTTAAAAGTTACGCAAGTTTTAGCGTTAACGGACGACGAAACGAAACAACAGAAAAACGAGGGATAGAGGGGGCGTCGACGACGCCAAGAGGGGCATCGTCGAAGCTGTGTTCTGATGTTGGTTTTTCATGGACGCCCTTTGGTGTGCAAATTCGCTGAAAATGTAATTTTTGACCCATCATGAGTTTCGTGCCTTCCGTGCCTTATCCCGTGACCTTTAAAAAGTCCCGAAATGTATTCCAAGCTCATTGTAGAGTGTTTATGAGATACGATGAGCGCGTACGTAAGTTTAAGAGGGAATGAAATAAGTCTAAAGGCACGTACAAGTATGGGTATGGATTTACCTCCATGTTAGTAATTGAATCCATAGGTAAGCATGTTTAGAAATGAATACGTACGTAGGTCAATACGTATGAGACTTATTTATATGAATGTTTTTTATTGAGATATAAGTTAGTATAATCATATGAGATTGTAAATAGTATGCAAGAGCTTGTATGTAGGCATGTATGTATATATATATATATATATATATATATATATATATATATATATATATATATGTATGTATGAATATACGTATGCACGGAGTAGGAATTGTCGCCCATATAGAATGGTGCATGTATGTATGTATACATGGTTTCAATACGTTGGGTATTTACGTTACTAATAGTGTGCCTTGAGAATTAAATGTAATGCAGGTACGTTATTGGAGTCTCACCAAGGATTAAACACCCAAATGAAATTCTTAAATTAGAAAGATAACAGAATGGAAAGTATATGAGGATAACACGTAACGAGACTCCATGATTATGAATCTTGTTTATATATATAATGTATGCTAATATTATGAATCTTGTTTATATATATAATGTATGCTAATATTACGAATGTATGTGATGGGTGCAGGTGGTACAGAATCATGGATCAACATGATGGAAGGCTAGTGATTGAAGATCGAGTGATAGAGACATGGATTGTACGTAATGGGTGGTCATGAAATCTGTATTAGTATGTTATTATCGATATGTTAATGAAAGATAAACAATGTAGTTCCTTACATAAAGATGTTTTTAAATGATTTTCAAGTATAAAGGAACGTTTTAAGAAAGAATTTTATGGGACGTATTTCCGCTGCGACTTTTCGATCAAAACGTGTTAGGGTCTTACATTGTTCGATAAGGCTATTTGTACGGGATCTTTTCCCTAAGTTTAGTTATAGTTTTTTGTTTTGTAAATTGTCATTTTCCTTCCTGTGGTTTTGTTAAAATTGTTAATTTCATTCAAAAGTTTGTTTTCTCATATCTAGTCCTCCTGATTTTAAAACTTTGTCACTTTCATCCACTTTGCTAACATCTTTCATTTTTATTTTTTTCTTCTTGTTTTTAGAGTAAATTACATGGATTGTCCTTTATTTATATACTAAATTGCACTCTTTGTCCTTTGTCTTTAAAAATCAAGCAAAATGTCTTTTATTTTGTAAATTTTGCACGCTCTTTATCCTTTAAGCTAACTCATGTTAACTTTTCAATTAACTTTAAGTTAAACTTACTATTTTACCCAAGGACGTAATCTGAGATTTATTTATAAAGGACATAACGTATAATTTACTTAATTTCTTTTATTTTATTTATTTTCTTTTCTTTTTACTTTATTAAATTTATCACTTTATTAAATAATTTTTTAATTCTAATTCATTAATTAACAATTTTATAAAAATATATGTTTTTATAATTTATTTATGTTCATTTATTTTGTTAAATTATTTACTTAGAAATAACATAAATTTGTATACTATGTTTGACGTAAATCATTGGTGTTATCAAGTTATTTATTATCACTTTCACAATTATTATATGTTGTACGAACGAAATTTACAGCAAAATATGAAGAAAAATAAGCATGTTGATCGCATTACGACAGGTCGGTTTAAACTATGATTTTCTATAAATTATGAAATTTTGTAATATCATTTTTAAAGTAACTGTTTATTTTTTATGTGTTATAATATGTCCCACGTACGTTTATCTCAAAATATATGTCACACCACCAAAATCCACCATGCGGAGTTCCACCGCTTGGAGGCGTGACGTGACCAGGATCGAGCCACCAATCATACTGAACAACGTACTTAAGTAAATAAAGACAACCCCAATACGATTGGTGACCAAAAGCTAGTTAACCAAGTTTTTAATTTAGACAGCGGAAGCATAAACATAAAGTTCAAAACGTAAGTTCGCAGTTCATAAGTTTAAAGTCCAACACATAGGTTTAATAAGTTCATAATGTTTTAAACATTAAACACTGGACATAACCGTCCGCACACCACAACGACTCCTTCCTCGTGCAAGCTCCAAATGTTTAGCGACCTGTAAGGCATGTAACAAAGAGTCAACAACAAAGTTGAGTGAATTCACAGTTGGTTGTTTAGTTATAGCATTCATTTCGTAAATCATCTGTTCCTTTTGAAAAAAACCATGTATCGTATAAGTTTGCATCGCGGTCTTTCTGACATGTTTGCGAAGATTAGTGGGGGTTTCCCATGTGTTACTAGACCACGCGTATCGACTGCTACGAAAATATAAGAGGTGCCCTAAGTCAATGTCTATCAGCATTGACCCTTTGCCCATAGTCCATTAGTACACGCCCGTCCGACTGGCACGGTGTGAGGTTTGTTAAACCTAATAGCGCTATTAACTAATGACCCGCTCGCCATAGGCCTCGGCGATTAAGTCGATAAATGAGGGACTTAAAGTGATAGAGTTGATGGTCTTATGATCGTGTACGTAGGTTTTACGTACGTGCCCTTTAATCCGAGGACAGTAGTAAGTATGAGTGTACGTAGGTTTTACGTACGTGCCCTTCAATCCGAGGACAGTAAAAAGTAGTTTAATAGTAATGATAGTACAAGTAGTTATTCAATCCCATTCCCAACCCCTGGGAATCCCATGCCTTAGAAAGAGTGTGAACTCACCTCGGTTTGCTCGGTTAGGTTCTCAAATATAGTTAACAGTCAAGGTCGGTCAATCACGTCCTAATAAGGTACGGAGAACAGTCAGTTTCTCATGCATAACACGTATCCTACGTATGGTTTATTTGCACATTAATTCGTCCACATAACAGGTACACACTTTAACGATTTATGCCCATATAAACTTCCCATCCATTCCCCACTCATAAACAAACATACGATATTGCACGTAACACATAATACATGTTAAGTCATTCACTGATAGCATACTCGACATTTAGACACGCAAGTCACAACTTATGTCAATTCAGCATTAATATTCAAAACCGGCTGTTTTTCGGACCTTTAAATAAAATAGTTAAATTATTCCAAAAATTCCCAAATTTTTACAAGATGTCTTAAACGTTCCATATTTTATTGTGTAAAAATATCGGGGTCCGGTTCATTACCAATATTTTATAAAAATTCATATTCCGAACTGAACTCAGATTTATGTATTTTCTGACCACAGTTCACGGAACAATTTATTAAAAATTCATCGAGTGTCCGATTTATGAAATTCCAGTGGGGTAATTACAAATGCATCGGTTGTCATCTACTGTACAAATTTTATGGTCCGATTCATTACAAAACTCAGGTTATGACCGAAAGTATAACACTCATTTATTGCTGTCAAAATTCAGCTTAAGTTGCTGTTACAAATTAACACTTTAAAAATAGTAAACGGAGTCCAGAAATTATGATTCCGGTGCCATTAGAACCGTATTTCATAATAACATATTTTAGATTGAAAATATCGGTTTTTCGTTGAATTTATGGCCTGTTTACAGCCTGATGAAGTCGGCTGGAAATCATTACTCAGCTTGCTGTTTTGTGGTTTAAATGTTACTAAACGTATTAACAAGTGTCCGAACAACGGGTTTATCAAAAGTTTGACGATCAAACATCATATATGCATTAACTAACCTTAAACCAACAAGTTTTCATCTTTATGTATCAATCATAAGTAAACTTTTAATATTTATCTATTTGTTCTTGACACTTTAGTGATTTTAAACATACTACACCCTTTGATCATAGAAACGAGATGAAACAAAATTAACAAGAGTGTAACAAAGGACTTACTACTAGCTTATAGCTAGGGTAGAATCTATTGAGAATATGATGGTGAAAAAGACTAGAACAAACTCCTTAGAAAGTCCTTCAAGTTGCCACCTCCATAGATCACCTTCAAACTTGAATGGAACTTGTAAAAATGGAAGAGATGGATGATGATAGTGGTGGTGATGGATTTCGGTTTTGGGGGAAACCGAATGAGAGAGAGGGAGTAGTAATGTGAGAGTGTGTAAGACTTGAATTGATTGTAAGATCTCATGGCCATGCCTTATAATCATCTTCACATATTTTGGTTAGATTTGGAAGCAACAATCTAATAAAGAATTGAAATATAATCTATGGGAAGATAGGATGTATGGCAAGTATATTTGGTGGGTCCACATGGACCAAAAATTCGGTTGGGGGGGGGGGGTCTTGTTTGCAAAATTTCAACCAAGGTGCAATTACTAGTTAGAATCCAAGTAATGTGATGGTATCTACTAGTTATTAGGTTTTCAATGGGTGTTATGACCAACGGGGATCATGACTAGCCAAAAATAATAACACAATGTATTTGGTAAATATTTGGTGTCCCGGGTAATGTCCGGTTGTTCGATCGGATACTGTTTCGTTAAGTTGTTAAATTGTTCCGTAAGGCGTCTTATACATATATTTTTGTAACACATAGGAAAATATTCAGGATCATTTAGTCAAGTTTTCTGCACAAGCCAAGTACGTTAACAAACACATGTAAGTATATCACAGTAATCAGAGAGCAGTTAAATGATTTAGCACAGTCATCAAGTACTTTAATTATCATTTAATAAGTTGTACGGAATACATGTAATTTTTGAGGGTTGTCACATTCTCCCCCTGTTAAGAGAATTTCATCCCGAAATTTAGCGCGTGGTTACTGAGGAAGCTAGTTAAGTTGCGTTGTTTTCCTGATTTTCCTGGGGTGTCACATCATCCCCCCGCTGATTTGGAATTTCGTCCCGAAATTCTGCAGTAGCTTCAGCCTCAGTAGTGGTTGCGTTTTTCTTAAATAATTGGGGATACTTGAGTTTCATTTGGTCTTCTCGTTCCCAGGTATACTCTGGGCCACGACGAGCATTCCAACGAACTAGAACCAGAGGTATCCTGGTATGCTTGAGGATCTTAACATCTCGATCCGTAATCTCTACAGGTTCCTCGACGAATCGTAGCTGGTCGTCGATAGTGAGTTCCTTCAAAGGAACTATGAGGATCTCATCTGACAGACACTTCTTCAGATTCGACACATGGAAAACATTGGGAACTCCGCTGAGTTCTTCAGGTAGATCCAACCTGTAGGCGACTTTGCCAATTTTCTCAATGACTTCGAACGGTCCGACATAACGCGGATTGAGTTTGCCTCGTTTGCCAAAGCGGACTACACCTTTCCAAGGTGAGACTTTGAGTAGCACTCGATCCCCAACCTGGAGCTCGAGTGGTTTTCTTCCCTTATCAGCATAGCTTTTCTGACGGTCACGAGCTGCCGCCATTCGCTGTCGTATCTGAGCAATTTTCTCGGTGGTATCTACCACAAGTTATGGGCCAGTGATTTGGCTGTCACCAACTTCTGCCCAACAGAGAGGTGATCGGCATTTGCATCCGTACAATGCCTCAAACAGAGCGGCTTGGATGCTGGTGTGGTAGCTGTTGTTGTACGAAAACTCCACCAGCGGGAGGTGCCTTTCCCAGCCATTACCAAAATCGATTACACATGCCCTAAGCATGTCTTCAAGGGTTTGGATGGTGCGTTCAGATTGCCCATCCGTCTGCGGGTGATAAGCGGTGCTGATATCTAAACGTGAGCCAAAGGGCTTGTGCATTGCTTGCCACAGTTCAGAAGTAAAACGTGCGTCACGATCAGATATAATAGAGGTTGGCACTCCGTTCCTTGATACCACTTCCTTTAGGTAAATGTCTGCAAGAGTAGAAAACTTATCCGTTTCTTTGATAGCCAGAAAATGTGCAGACTTGGTCAGTCGATCTACGATCACCCAAATGGTATCGTTTCCGCGTTGAGATCTGGGCAGGCCGGTAACGAAATCCATGGAAATTTGCTCCCATTTCCATTTCGGGATCTCCGGTTGTTGAAGTAGGCCTGATGGTTTCTGATATTCAGACTTGACTCTCGCACAAGTCAAGCACTTGCTGACGTAGGTTACTATGTGGGCTTTCATGCCAGGCCACTAGTATGTGGTCTTTAAGTCGTGGTACATCTTATCCGAACCAGGATGTACTGAATAACGAGACTTATGTGCTTCATCCATCACAAGCTCGCGTAGGTTTCCATACAGTGGGACCCAGATGCGCCCTGTTACATAGTAAGCGCCGTCTTCCTTTTGTTCTAGCCGCTGCCTCGATCCTCGTAGGGACTCAGTCCTGATGTTTTCTACTTTCAATGCTTCAACCTGAGCATCGCGAATCTGAGCGGGAAAGTTAGATTGGATGGTAAGCTGTAGAGCACGTACACGCCTGGGTATGGTATCCTTTCGACTGAGGGCGTTGGCCACAACATTGGCTTTTCCCGGATGATACTTGATCGCACATTCGTAATCGTTCAAGAGCTCAACCCATCGGCGTTGACGCATGTTCAACTCCTTTTGCTTGAAGATATGCTCGAGACTCCTGTGATCGGTGTAAATGGTGCACTTGGTACCGTACAGGTAATGTCTCCATATCTTAAGCGCGAAAACAACTGCTCCCAGCTCCAGATCGTGAGTAGTGTAGTTTCTTTCGTGAACTTTAAGTTGGCGCGATGCGTAGGCAATGACCTTGTCACGTTGCATCAATACGCAACCAAGTCCTTGGATGGAAGCGTCGCAATAAACCACGAAATCATCGGTGCCTTCGGGCAATGAGAGGATAGGCACGCTACAAAGTCTATCCTTTAGATGATGAAATGCGGACTCTTGTGCATCACCCCAACGATAGATGACACCCTTCTGAGTCAGTGAAGTGAGAGGTTGCGCAATCTTGGAGAAATCTTTGATAAATCTCCTGTAATATCCTGCCAAACCCAAGAATTGGCGGATTTCTGTTGGTGTGCGGGGTGCAGGCCAGTTCTTGATTGAGTCAACCTTGGATAGATCAACATGAATCCCATCCTTGTTTACCACATGGCCTAGAAAGTGGACTTCGCGAAGCCATAAGTCACATTTTGAAAACTTGGCATACAACTGCTCCTTTCGAAGAAGTTCAAGCATAAGTCGCAGATGCTGCTCGTGTTCCTCCCGATTCTTAGAATAGATCAGGATATCGTCGATGAACACAATAATGAACTTATCCAGGTAAGGCTTGCACACTCGGTTCATGAGATCCATGAAGACTGCTGGTGCATTCGTCAGCCCGAATGGCATAACCAGAAACTCGTAATGGCCGTAACGAGTTCTGAATGCTGTTTTGGAGACGTCCTCATCTCGGACCCTCAGCTGATGGTATCCCGATCTCAAGTCAATCTTGGAGTAATAGCTCGACCCTTGCAACTGGTCGAACAAGTCATCAATACGTGGAAGAGGATAACGATTCTTCACAGTCACCTTGTTAAGTTCGCGATAGTCAATACACATCCTGAAAGTTCCGTCCTTCTTCTTCACGAACAAGACTGGAGCTCCCCAGGGCGAAGAGCTAGGACGTATAAAACCCTTTTCCAAGAGTTCTTGTAGTTGTGTGGACAGTTCTTCGAGTTCTGATGGAGCTAGACGATATGGTGCTCGAGCTACTGGCGCTGCTCCAGGAGCTAGCTCGATTTGAAATTCAACTTAGCGGTGAGGCGGAAGACCAGGCAATTCCTCAGGAAATACCTCAGGAAAATCGCGCACAATAGGAATGTCTTCAATTCTCTTCTCTTCCGTTGACGTGTCAGTAAAGAGTGCCAGAATGGCAGTGTGGCCCTTTCGCAAACACTTCTGGGCCTTAAGGAAAGAGATGATGCCTTCGACAGCGCCACTCTTGTCGCCACGAATCATGATGGGTTCTTTATCAGAACGAGGAATGCGGACGATTTTCTCCTTGCAAACAATCTCCGCTTGGTGATGAGATAGCCAATCCATCCCAATAACAACGTCGAAACTACCAAGTGTGGTAGGAATAATATCGATAGGGAAAATCTGACCAGCTAAGACCAGGTTACAACCTTTAACTACGTGTGTGGCTTCAAGACTTTTACCATTTGCTAGCTCTACCGCGTGTTTGGTGTTCAAAAGTGTTAGGGTACGTTTAAGCATTTGACTAACTTTTAGAGACACATAACTGGTATCGGCACCCGAATCAAATAAGACAGTAACAAAGAAGTCATCCAGAAGAAACTTACCCATCACAATGTTGGGATCGTTCCTTGCATCACCCTGACCAATCACGAAAGCACTACCTCTTGCTCCATTACCATTGTTGTTACCCCCGTTGTTACCTCCATTGTTGTTCCCGTTTCCCTGGTTGTTGTTGTTGTTCTGATTCTAGTTAAGCTGGGGACAGTTCTTCTTAAAGTGGCCTTCAGCGCCACACTGAAAGCATCCCCTGTTGCCCTGTTGCTGTTGCTGATTCTGCGGTGCTTGTTGTTGCTGCTGGCGATTCTGATTTGCAGGCCGTGAGCTCCTGCAATCCTTGGCTTCATGACCCATCTTGAGACACCTCTGACAACGTCCTTTGTTGCATTGACCACTATGGTGTCTGTTACATTTGTTGCACTTTGGGTGGTTTCCTCGATATCCACCCTGTCCTTGATTACCGGAGGATTGCTGACCCGGACTCTGGTAGTCATCAGTCCTTCGCTGCTGAGACTGACCCAAAGCAGAACCCTTACTGGAGTTTCCATCCCATTTTCGCTTGTTGTCGGTAGGTGCATCAGAAGTAGCTGTGGCACTGATTCGTTTGGGCAGTCTGTTTTGCTCCACTGCCTGGTCAGTGAGTCGATGGGCCAACTTGATGATTTGCTGTATGGTACCCAGGTTGGCTGAAGTCACGTGACTTTGAATCTCTGGTATAAGGCCTTGAGGTACAGCTCAATACGTTTGATGGGAGGGTCCACCATGGTAGGGCACAAGATGGCCAGCTCATTTGACCTTTTCGTAAACGCCTCAATCTCAGACCCTGTCATCTTCAGGTTGTAAAATTCCACCTCTAGCTTGTGGATGTCATCCCGACTACAGTACTCCTCCTTGATCAGCTCTTTGAAACCATTCCAGGGTGTGGCATTAGCAACTGCCAGTCCTAGTAGTTGAACTTGCGCCTTCCACCAGGTTAACGCAGCTCCTTCAAGTGTTCCGGTAGCATATTTCACCCTACGGTCTTCGAGGCATTCGCACATTTTGAAAACTGACTCAAGCTTTTCAAACCAGTGAAGAAGGCCCACTGCTCCTTCGGTGCCACTGAAAGTGCTAGGTCGGCAGTCTATGAACGTCTTGAACGTGCACACCGGAGGCTGAGCATGTTGACCTGTTGCACGAGAATAAAAGACAAAGTTAAGCACGAGGTTTGGTTTGCGAAGGTAGGATCTAAACATCCTAAGGTAGGTTGATATGGCAGGTTATACCTCCTGCAGGGACAACTGCGAGTGCCTCAGCAACTTGTTCGTTGATCAAAGCCGTCAGCTGGGCTTGAGTTAGGTTCAAACGTCCACCCATGATCTTCACAACGAAATAACGTAGGTGAGAAAAGTGTCGCGAAAGTGCGTAAGTGTGGGACGATAGTAGAGAGTAAGCACACATGGTTCAAATAGCAATTATCACATTATCTAATGCACAGTGAGAACTACCTAACCGACAATATAACATAAATTATATCGCTTATGGTGTCGAGTCTTGCACGTGGAGCGAAGCGTCGTTGTGGATCGTTGATCACTGTACAGGTTATAGTCTGGTTTTATCAAAAAGCTTTTCCCTTTTTAAAACCAAGTTCACTATAACCAATGGCTCTGATACCAATCTGTCACACCCCCAAAATCCACCATGCGGAGTTCCACCACTTGGAGGCGTGACGTGACCAGGATCGAGCCACCAATCATACTGAACAACGTACTTAAGTAAATAAAGACAACCCCAATACGATTGGTGACCAAAAGCTAGTTAACCAAGTTTTTAATTTAGACAGCGGAAGCATAAACGTAAAGTTCAAAACGTAAGTTCGCAGTTCATAAGTTTAAAGTCCAACACATAGGTTTAATAAGTTCATAATGTTTTAAACATTAAACACTGGACATAACCGTCCGCACACCACAACGACTCCTTCCTCGTGCAAGCTCCAAATGTTTAGCGACCTGTAAGGCATGTAACAACGAGTCAACAACAAAGTTGAGTGAATTCACAGTTGGTTGTTTAGTTATAGCATTCGTTTCGTAAATCATCTGTTCGTTTTGAAAAAAACCATGTATCGTATAAGTTTGCATCGCGGTCTTTCTGACATGTTTGCGAAGATTAGTGGGGGTTTCCCATGTGTTACTAGACCACGCGTATCGACTGCTACGAAAATATAAGAGGTGCCCTAAGTCAATGTCTATCAGCATTGACCCTTTGCCCATAGTCCATTAGTACACGCCCGTCCGACTGGCACGGTGTGAGGTTTGTTAAACCTAATAGCGCTATTAACTAATGACCCGCTCGCCATAGGCCTCGGCGATTAAGTCGATAAATGAGGGACTTAAAGTGATAGAGTTGATGGTCTTATGATCGTGTACGTAGGTTTTACGTACGTGCCCTTCAATCTGAGGACAATAGTAAGTATGAGTGTACGTAGGTTTTACGTACGTGCCCTTCAATCCGAGGACAGTAAAAAGTAGTTTAATAGTAATGATAATACAAGTAGTTATTCAATCCCATTCCCAACCCCTGGGAATCCCATGCCTTAGAAAGAGTGTGAACTCACCTCGGTTTGCTCGGTTAGGTTCTCAAATATAGTTAACAGTCAAGGTCGGTCAATCACGTCCTAATAAGGTACGGATAACAATCAGTTTCTCATGCATAACACGTATCCTACGTATGGTTTATTTGCACATTACTTCGTCCACATAACAGGTACACACTTTAACGATTTATGCCCATATAAACTTCCCATCCATTCCCCACTCATAAACAAACATACGATATTGCACGTAACACATAATACAAGTTAAATCATTCACTGATAGCATACTTGACATTTAGACACGCAAGTCACAACTTATGTCAATTCAGCATTAATATTCAAAACCGGCTGTTTTTCGGACCTTTAAATAAAATAGTTAAATTATTCCAAAATTTCCTAAATTTTTACAGGATGTCATAAACGTTCCATATTTTATTGTGTAAAAATATCGGGGTCCGGTTCATTACCAATATTTTATAAAAATTCATATTCCGAACTGAACTAAGATTTATGTATTTTCTGACCACAGTCCACGGAACAATTTATTAAAAATTCATCGAGTGTCCGATTTATGAAATTCCAGTGGGGTAATTACAAATGCATCGTTTTTCATCTACTGTAAAAATTTCATGGTCCGATTCATCACAAAACTCAGGTTATGACCGAAAGTATAACACCCATTTATTGCTGTCAAAATTCAGCTTAAGTTGCTGTTACAAATTAACACTTTAAAAATAGTAAACGGAGTCCAAAAATTATGATTCCAGTGCCATTAGAACCGTATTTCATAATAACATATTTTAGATTGAAAATATCGGTTTTTTGTTGAATTTATGGCCTGTTTACAGCCTGATGAAGTCGGCTGGAAATCATTACTCAGCTTGCTGTTTTGTGGTTTAAATGTTACTAAACGTATTAACAAGTGTCCGAACAACGGGTTTATCAAAAGTTTGATGATCAAACATCATATATGCATTAACTAACCTTAAACCAACAAGTTTTCATCTTTATGTATCAATCATAAGTAAACTTTTAATATTTATCTATTTGTTCTTGACACTTTAGTGATTTTAAACATACTACACCCTTTGATCATAGAAACGAGATGAAACAAAATTAACAAGAGTGTAACAAAGGACTTACTACTAGCTTATAGCTAGGGTAGAATCTATTGAGAATATGATGGTGAAAAAGACTAGAACAAGCTCCTTAGAAAGTCCTTCAAGTTGCCACCTCCATAGATCACCTTCAAACTTGAATGGAACTTGTAAAAATGGAAGAGATGGATGATGATAGTGGTGGTGATGGATTTCGGTTTTGGGGGAAACCGAATGAGAGAGAGGGAGTAGTAATGTGAGAGTGTGTAAGACTTGAATTGATTGTAAGATCTCATGGCCATGCCTTATAATCATCTTCACATATTTTGGTTAGATTTGGAAGCAACAATCTAATAAAGAATTGAAATATAATCTATGGGATGATAGGAAGTATGGCAAGTATATTTGGTGGGTCCACATGGACCAAAAATTCGGTTGGGGGGGGGGGGGGGTCTTGTTTGCAAAATTTCAACCAAGGTGCAATTACTAGTTAGAATCCAAGTAATGTGATGGTATCTACTAGTTATTGGGTTTTCAATGGGTGTTATGACCAACGGGGATCATGACTAGCAAAAAATAATAACACAATGTATTTGGTAAATATTTGGTGTCCCGGGTAATGTCCGGTTGTTCGATCGGATACTGTTCCGTTAAGTTGTTAAATTGTTCCGTAAGGCGTCTTATACATATATTTTTGTAACATAATTAATTCCTAACACATAGGAAAATATTCAGGACCATTTAGTCAAGTTTTCTGCACAAGCCAAGTACGTTAACAAACACATGTAAGTATATCACAGTAATCAGAGAGCAGTTAAATGATTTAGCACAGTCATCAAGTACTTTAATTATCATTTAATAAGTTGTACGGAATACATGTAATTTTTGAGGGTTGTCACAATATAGCATAGCGACACGTTTTTTTATCTATATTTAAACCGACCGATCGTAATACGCGATCGACGTGCTAATTTTCTCCATATTTTGTTGTAAATTTCGTTTAAATAACATATAATAATTGTAAAAGTAATAAAAAATAATTTGATCACACCAACGGTTTAAGTAAAAACATAATATAAAAATTACATTACTTATAAAATAAAATAAATAAAGTAAATAATTTAATCAAACAAATGAAAATAATTAAATTATGATAAAATACATATTTTATAAAAAAATTATTAATTTACGAATTAAGAAAATTTTAAAGCAATCGATAAAACAATAGTGATAAATTTATTAAAATAAAAAATAAAAGAAAAAAAAGAAACGGAAAAAACTTAAGTAAATTACATGTTACATCTTTTATAAATGAAGTTCAGATTATATCCTTTAGACAAATTGGTAATTTTACCTTAAAATTAACTGAAAGTTAACATTAGTTAGCTTAAAGGACAAAGAGCGTGCAACATTTACAAAATAGCTTAAAGAACATTTTAGTATATAAATAAATGACAATTTGTGTAATTTACTCTTGTTTTTAATTAGTTTTTAAACCCACTTTATTCACCCATTCCTTTGTCTTCCTAAACAAGCACCAATGCCCTGCACCAGCGATAAATAATCTCGAAGAAGACGATACAGAAGATAACAAGCTATTGGTTGTTAAGGGGTATGGTCCCAAATCCTGATGTAACACCTGTGCCTTCACGGCCATCAAACAAATACCGAACCAATGAAATATTATATTTCATACTTGGGATTTGTAAAAATATGTGTAACATTCTGCACATATCAATTCTTGTTCAATTTCAAACTCTAAATCGCTTTCTGGAAGGTTATACGCGCACCGATGCGTAAATATAACCAGTTTAATGCAACAAACACTCCGGAATAGTGAATTAGGCTTAACATACCTTAAATAACCTTTACATAACTTAGAAATAAGTTTTGGAAGGTTTGGCATGCCGAAATCAAGTTTAATCGCTTACAGGGACTAATGTTGACAAACTGCGAAAGTATGCCAATTTGAACTGTAACAGACATTCTGGAACATGACCATAAGTTAAACATACCATAAATATCCTTTATATAGCTTAGAAATAGGCTTTGAGGGGTTCGGTGTGCTAAAATAAACTTTTGGGTCATTCAGGGACTAAAAGTGTCAAAAAGTGCCCAAGTTTGCACTTTCGCGCATAACTTACGTTCTGAATACATCCGGACATCCAAAAATTTATGTAAGCACTAAAATATTTTATTTTAGTGTTCGCCATAAGAAAAATCCATTCGTTTCGTCATTTGGATCGTTTTTCGCGCTTATGCGCATTCCGTCGTAATTAAGCGAACATCGCGTTCGTACGGCTAAACGAACCGACATCCGAGATATTTTTGAACACATTTTAAGTTCCCTATACTTTAACTTCATTTTAGAGCTTTGAAATGGGGTTAACGGGCCTTAAACGTGTCAAAAATGGGCTGAATGCATGACAGGGACCAAAAGTGTAAATCTGCCAAACTTAAGCCTAGCGGTGCGCTACACTTTTAGCGTAGCGGTGCGCTAGGGGTCTGCAGACCAGATGCAGTGTTTCTAACAGCCTGTTTGCAGCTGGTTTCCACTCCCTAATCCCTTGCCACCTGTTGAAAGCTTATGGTGAGTGGCCAATTTACACACCATAACATTCCGACACTTGTACGGGTGAGATCAAGGCGCGTTTCCCGATAAACGATCCTAACGGTAGTGCATTTACTATAAATACCCATCCATCCTCAACACAAAAACCCACTAGAATCTGATTGAGGAGCTCTAAGTTGAAACCTTCGCTTCATACCTGAGCTATTCGATCACGATTAGCATTCGGGGACCCTTCGTAAGTATTCTTTCGTTCTTTTCCTTATTTTTTTACTGCTTTTCGAGTCAGAAAGTCAAACTTTGTTTGACTTTCAGCGTTGACCAGTAATGGTCAATGCGAAGTTCGTTTGAACTTCGCAACGTGAGTGTAATCACGTTGGTTATAGTCCCTTGGGACTATGCCTACTGATTACCACGTTGTCTAGGGTCGTAGGGTAAGCGATCTGATAAATCGCTTATACCTTCGAACCCGACCCAGTTTGGTCGATCATTAGGATCCGACCAAACACATTAGGTGACCATAGTAGGTAGGGAATAACCTTCCGAGGTTATACCCTATGGTCACATCGTTTAAGTAGTTGTATGATAGGTAGTTTATATGCCTTAGGTAAATTACCAGAATACCCTTTTCATGTATAATTGGTAATTAAGCATATGTAACCTAAACTTTTGTCACATAACTGATTATGTAACATGTTTAGGCATATAACACTTGTCATAGGACTAGTTAGGCGGTCCGAACGCGTTTCACGCGAACGACGCGTTAAAGTAGCATAAGCTACCTAAACGGGTCGTAATGGGTCGTAGACAGTTATGTTAGGTTTCATTTAGTATGTAGGCTTTGTTAAACCATATCACACGAGTCTCCACACTCGTTTGGTTTACAAACCCTAATGCTACCCAGTCTTCCGATTTAGGTCCGGTTATTTAACATAGTTACCTATATTAGGTGCCGTTTGATTTCCGTGATCTCTAGCATTGCTTGGTGGTTATCTTAAGACTTCTGAGCAATCTCAAGTGAGTACATAGACCCCTCTTTTACTGTTTTCCAAACTGTTTTGGGGTGAAACACATGTGCCTACTTGTTACTTTCATGCTTTCCTGTTTTCGCATCATATACTGCTATGTTCGTTAGTACATTATAGTACATGATCTCATTGTGTTTTATGCTATGTATGTCCATTTAGTTCATACTTAGTACATCGTTTTACATTTACATTTTATGCTATGTATGTCCATTGCGTGCATACTTAGTACATTGTTTTCATCACATGCTTACATTTTGGTATGACATTTGGTTTGCTTACATGGGACAATACATTCATTAACACCGATCATGCCGTTCGTTAGTAGGTAGTGGTACCATAGGAATTGACAACTCCCGTTCCGGACGTCCCAGGGAAAGGGGATGAAAGGAATGACCGAATTCGTTGTTATAAAGACAGATAGACCTTTAATTTGTTTAAAGGGTTTATCACCTCAGTCGCCAGGCTTGGATGTATGCATATTCACAATACCGCATAGATGTTCATATTAAATATTTGCATGCATTTACACAAAACATAGCTTTGATTTAAACCAAGTTTTACTTCAATACTTTGTTTTTGTGCATATGGTTTAGTTGAGACCTTTCACTTGCCATACATGACATTTTGACATAGACATTTGACATAGACATTTCGGCATAGACATTTTAACATGATTGACATTTAATCATGCATTTACACAAAACATAGCTTTGATTTAAACCAAGTTTTACTTCAATACTTTGTTTTTGTGCATATGGTTTAGTTGAGACCTTTCACTTGCCATACATGACATTTTGACATAGACATTTGACATGGATATTTGACATAGACATTTGACATGGATATTTGACATAGACATTTGACATGGATATTTGACATAGACATTTTGACATGATTTACATCTTGACATGAACATTTTACATTGTTTGGTTTGGTTTGATTAAGTGATTAAGTAACGATGCGTGTGTAATATGATACAAGCATGGTGGATACGCCGCTGGTACTTCCTATATATAAGTGTTTGTATGGTATTACATGTCGTAACGTTATTTGAATCATTTCAGTTTGAGACATAGAACATTTCATACAAATAACATACTTTTCACAAGACATTGATTTATAAACAATTTATCTTATGCAAACATATTTTACTTGGTTATTCATTTAACCTTACATTTATTTATACTTATCATCTGATCTTATCGTTTTTCAAATGATTTAAAAGACAAAGCAAATAACAAGGTTCATGACTAAACATTTTCTCAAACATAAGTCATGAATCTTATTTTCACAAAACCTATGTATCTCACAGGCATTTTTATGCTGACGTACCTATTTTCACATGTGTTTTTCAGGAGCTGTTGCATAAGATGTTCAAGATACACATAGACAGACTTGGGCTTTAGTGACAATAAAAGATGCAAGACTAGTTAATTATGTTGTATTTCTTTGTTTGATTAAGACATTGTAACACTATTAATCAATAAAACGAAACTTAATTTTCCATGGTTGTGAAACAATTAATTCTGTTACAACACTCCCCGATGTTTCCACCACGTTTTGTATGTTCTACGTGGTCGGGGTGTGACAGAAAAGATGGTATCAGAGCTTATGGTTATAAGGAATTAGGTTATTAGTAATTAGTAATGCTTTGACCTAGTCTATAACCTTCTTAGGACCCTAACGCGAGTTTACTTGCGTTTAGTCATAAAACAATACCGTCACCTATCCTTAGGTGACGACCACAACAAAAACATAAATTTCAAAACCGCTTTGAAAACTAATCATCTGTTCTAGGATGATTAATTACTAGGTTTTGAACCCTCAGTTATAAGGTTTTGAACCCCTTTGAGTTTTCAAAACTTCGTCAAGGTTTTGGGTTTTAAATAATGTGAACACGTGCAAACTGGAAGGGTGAATGCCTGTATTCTGGGTTTTCTGTCTAGGCAAGCACTTCGTATACATCTCATCAGACGCGAGACCAGTTGTGCTTACCTGGGAATTCTTGGGATGAGTGTTCACTTATAGGCGAGCATGTCTTCGCGATACATTATTTTTGACCCATTTACTTTGATCAGTCACCGTCTCATTTGTTTGCCTTAGGTAACAAACAAATGATCGCAATCTTCATGCGTTAACATTCTGTATTGATTATCCAATAACCTTTCACTCGTTTCTTCCTCTGTCTTTCATTTTCTTCTAGAATGTCTATTCCTCTTGGAACTGGTCAAATGCCCGAGCGAACGGCCAAATTTGTTCAGCAAATAGGCGAAGTGATCCAGAAGACTGTGGATTTAGGCATTGCCATGGCTCGTCTCCAGGATGAAGCCACTCAAGAGTCACCAAGACAGGCAAGACCTAGTCAGGCGACAACACCATCAGCCAAGAAACCAATCGAGGAATCAAAGACCATGGATGAACGATCCCCTAAGAAGTCAAAGAAGCGAAAGGCTTCTCAGAACTTCGCCGTGGTCGCTAACAATGGTCAAGCTTTCCCCAACCAACCAGCTCAACCCCCTGCTAGGAAGCCATACAATGGAACTGCACCCTTGTGCAACCAATGTAACCTTCATCATCACCCTAGTGTGAAGTGCCGCAAATGTCAGATTTGTGAACTTATAGGTCATACAGCAAGGGCTTGCCCAACTGCAGCTGTACCAAATCAAGCTGGCGACACTCCTGCTCAAGCTCGTTTCTCACGAGGGCTTTGCTATAACTGTGGCGAGATGGGCCATTTCCTAAGGGATTGCCCAAAGCTTGCTAATGCAAATTTGACCCACGGATGAGCAGTTGACTGAGTAGAAGATGTTGCTGTCATATGCTTTTGTTCTTTTGTTTCCTTGTAATGTGAAACAATCTGTTTTGTTTATAAATAAATTATTGTTCACAAATTTCTGATATACAAGTATAGTTACATGTGTGTATGATTCCCCTATGATACCTGCATTAAGGAACTATGTTCCTTACAAACTACTCTTGTGATTCTCTCTTTCAAGTGATCGCTCATAATTTCCTCGAAAGTTCAAAGTACTCGTTTCATTCTAAGAAACGAAGTACAGGAAATAAAGTGAAATTATGAGTAATCGTGCTTTTGACACATCTGTATTTTTGAATCCTTGGTTGGATAACTAAGGATATTTTCAAATCTCATACCCATTACGTTTTGATTTTTCAACATTCACAGTACAAGTATTTCAAAAACGATCCTCATGATTTCAAAACATTTCATATAGTTTGAAAACAATTTTTTCTAGATGCATTGTCTATGTTATTTCAAAAACATTGGCCATGTTATCAAAACCAACCTTTCTAATTTCAAAATATTTCATATAGTCTGAAGACAATATTAACACAATACATTTTCTTATCAAGTGCATGATTTCGAAAAGCATCATTCATGTCTTTCAAAAACCTTATACATAATTTCAAAATTTATCTCGCATAATTTTAAAACAATTTTTTTTAAAATATATCTATATAATACACCTACTTTATGATTTCCAAAAAGTATTATATATAAGGTTTCAAAAACGTTAAACACATTTTTCTTAAAGGAACCCCATGCATAGTTTTCAAAAATATTTTTCCTCATACATTGACTTAACCTTCAAATTCCGCTTCATATGTCGCCTTGACATATCTAGCATCTCAACTTCATAAGCATTTTAATTCATGTTTTGACATAAGCACATCCAGTGCAAGGTTTCAAAACATCTTCAACTTCAAAAATCCATATGGGATCTTTTTATCTTCATATTTAGACCCTTGTGGATAATCATCATTCAAATCAGAGTCCTTAATTGGATTCCTTATGTACCTTAATTCAAACACTTCGGTTCCTAATAATCGAAATCGAATTTTCTTTTTGAATCTTTCTATCTTTATAGTTGGATTCTTGATAACGTTTAAAGTACCAAATGAAATCCACGGAATGGATTCCTAGTGTGCTTTAAATGCATGTACGCAATTTACAAGACAAATTAACAAACAATTTTGTGGTTATGTGACTATGTGTTTACTCATCTTATATTTTCTTTTATGCATTTTTGGTGTTTTTAATACTCTGGATATTCTTTATCCAAATCCTCGCAGAATCTTTCATATCTTCATATGAGAGATTCGTAGCAGGATATTCAAAAGGTACTACCTTAAATCCTTAATGGGCTTCTATGTAATAGTTAAGACCCTTGGATTATATAGTACTGCCCCATGATCCATTAGAGACCCTTTAGTGGTCTAGTCAAAAAGATTGATTCACAATTTGGTTAAAGAATGACATCTAGTGATGTAGCTGAACAGACTCCTTGATAGTCTATTTAAATCATTTATTGATTTAGTCTAAAGGACTCTATGGCGGTCTAGTTACACTCATCACAGGATTGTCCATTTGGTTTTACACTACACATTATAAAATAGACTGTGCGGACTGTACAAGGAACTACGTAATTATGGAGGCCTACATAATTATGGAATTCAATGCACAGAAACCCAGTAAGATTTATTATGTGTAAGAACCGATAGCGACGACAATAACGGAATGTGAATGATGTAATGGAGGTACGGTGGACGCACCAATGACGCTTCATATACTTGTATATAAGTGTCCCTCTTACATTGCAAACATAATGTTATTAAGGTTACTAGAAGTTCAAGAACCCTAACCAATGTTGTTTGATCTTTTCAACTTCATGTTTTAAACTCTCACAAGTTTCCTCTAAATAAATTTCGGGACGAAATTTCCTAAAGTAGGGGAGACTGTAACACCTGTGCCTTCACGGCCATCAAACAAATACCGAACCAATGAAATATTATATTTCATACTTGGGATTTGTAAAAATATGTGTAACATTCTGCACATATCAATTCTTGTTCAATT
Organism: Helianthus tuberosus; assembly: GCA_030545235.1. Lineage (NCBI taxonomy): Eukaryota > Viridiplantae > Streptophyta > Magnoliopsida > Asterales > Asteraceae > Helianthus > Helianthus tuberosus. The sequence goes on from JARYGA010016410.1 coordinate 46,786, forward strand.
TCAAACTCTAAATCGCTTTCTGGAAGGTTATACGCGCACCGATGCGTAAATATAACCAGTTTAATGCAACAAACACTCCGGAATAGTGACTTAGGCTTAACATACCTTAAATAACCTTTACATAACTTAGAAATAAGTTTTGGAAGGTTTGGCATGCCGAAATCAAGTTTAATCGCTTACAGGGACTAATGTTGACAAACTGCGAAAGTATGCCAATTTGAACTGTAACAGACATTCCGGAACATGACCATAAGTTAAACATACCATAAATATCCTTTATATAGCTTAGAAATAGGCTTTGAGGGGTTCGGTGTGCTAAAATAAACTTTTGGGTCATTCAGGGACTAAAAGTGTCAAAAAGTGCCCAAGTTTGCACTTTCGCGCATAACTTACGTTCTGAATACATCCGGACATCCAAAAATTTATGTAAGCACTAAAATATTTTATTTTAGTGTTCGCCATAAGAAAAATCCATTCGTTTCGTCATTTGGATCGTTTTTCGCGCTTATGCGCATTCCGTCGTAATTAAGCGAACATCGCGTTCGTACGGCTAAACGAACCGACATCCGAGATATTTTTGAACACATTTTAAGTTCCCTATACTTTAACTTCATTTTAGAGCTTTGAAATGGGGTTAACGGGCCTTAAACGTGTCAAAAATGGGCTGAATGCATGACAGGGACCAAAAGTGTAAATCTGCCAAACTTAAGCCTAGCGGTGCGCTACACTTTTAGCGTAGCGGTGCGCTAGGGGTCTGCAGACCAGATGCAGTGTTTCTAACAGCCTGTTTGCAGCTGGTTTCCACTCCCTAATCCCTTGCCACCTGTTGAAAGCTTATGGTGAGTGGCCAATTTACACACCATAACATTCCGACACTTGTACGGGTGAGATCAAGGCGCGTTTCCCGATAAACGATCCTAACGGTAGTGCATTTACTATAAATACCCATCCATCCTCAACACAAAAACCCACTAGAATCTGATTGAGGAGCTCTAAGTTGAAACCTTCGCTTCATACCTGAGCTATTCGATCACGATTAGCATTCGGGGACCCTTCGTAAGTATTCTTTCGTTCTTTTCCTTATTTTTTTACTGCTTTTCGAGTCAGAAAGTCAAACTTTGTTTGACTTTCAGCGTTGACCAGTAATGGTCAATGCGAAGTTCGTTTGAACTTCGCAACGTGAGTGTAATCACGTTGGTTATAGTCCCTTGGGACTATGCCTACTGATTACCACGTTGTCTAGGGTCGTAGGGTAAGCGATCTGATAAATCGCTTATACCTTCGAACCCGACCCAGTTTGGTCGATCATTAGGATCCGACCAAACACATTAGGTGACCATAGTAGGTAGGGAATAACCTTCCGAGGTTATACCCTATGGTCACATCGTTTAAGTAGTTGTATGATAGGTAGTTTATATGCCTTAGGTAAATTACCAGAATACCCTTTTCATGTATAATTGGTAATTAAGCATATGTAACCTAAACTTTTGTCACATAACTGATTATGTAACATGTTTAGGCATATAACACTTGTCATAGGACTAGTTAGGCGGTCCGAACGCGTTTCACGCGAACGACGCGTTAAAGTAGCATAAGCTACCTAAACGGGTCGTAATGGGTCGTAGACAGTTATGTTAGGTTTCATTTAGTATGTAGGCTTTGTTAAACCATATCACACGAGTCTCCACACTCGTTTGGTTTACAAACCCTAATGCTACCCAGTCTTCCGATTTAGGTCCGGTTATTTAACATAGTTACCTATATTAGGTGCCGTTTGATTTCCGTGATCTCTAGCATTGCTTGGTGGTTATCTTAAGACTTCTGAGCAATCTCAAGTGAGTACATAGACCCCTCTTTTACTGTTTTCCAAACTGTTTTGGGGTGAAACACATGTGCCTACTTGTTACTTTCATGCTTTCCTGTTTTCGCATCATATACTGCTATGTTCGTTAGTACATTATAGTACATGATCTCATTGTGTTTTATGCTATGTATGTCCATTTAGTTCATACTTAGTACATCGTTTTACATTTACATTTTATGCTATGTATGTCCATTGCGTGCATACTTAGTACATTGTTTTCATCACATGCTTACATTTTGGTATGACATTTGGTTTGCTTACATGGGACAATACATTCATTAACACCGATCATGCCGTTCGTTAGTAGGTAGTGGTACCATAGGAATTGACAACTCCCGTTCCGGACGTCCCAGGGAAAGGGGATGAAAGGAATGACCGAATTCGTTGTTATAAAGACAGATAGACCTTTAATTTGTTTAAAGGGTTTATCACCTCAGTCGCCAGGCTTGGATGTATGCATATTCACAATACCGCATAGATGTTCATATTAAATATTTGCATGCATTTACACAAAACATAGCTTTGATTTAAACCAAGTTTTACTTCAATACTTTGTTTTTGTGCATATGGTTTAGTTGAGACCTTTCACTTGCCATACATGACATTTTGACATAGACATTTGACATAGACATTTCGGCATAGACATTTTAACATGATTGACATTTAATCATGCATTTACACAAAACATAGCTTTGATTTAAACCAAGTTTTACTTCAATACTTTGTTTTTGTGCATATGGTTTAGTTGAGACCTTTCACTTGCCATACATGACATTTTGACATAGACATTTGACATGGATATTTGACATAGACATTTGACATGGATATTTGACATAGACATTTGACATGGATATTTGACATAGACATTTTGACATGATTTACATCTTGACATGAACATTTTACATTGTTTGGTTTGGTTTGATTAAGTGATTAAGTAACGATGCGTGTGTAATATGATACAAGCATGGTGGATACGCCGCTGGTACTTCCTATATATAAGTGTTTGTATGGTATTACATGTCGTAACGTTATTTGAATCATTTCAGTTTGAGACATAGAACATTTCATACAAATAACATACTTTTCACAAGACATTGATTTATAAACAATTTATCTTATGCAAACATATTTTACTTGGTTATTCATTTAACCTTACATTTATTTATACTTATCATCTGATCTTATCGTTTTTCAAATGATTTAAAAGACAAAGCAAATAACAAGGTTCATGACTAAACATTTTCTCAAACATAAGTCATGAATCTTATTTTCACAAAACCTATGTATTTCACAGGCATTTTTATGCTGACGTACCTATTTTCACATGTGTTTTTCAGGAGCTGTTGCATAAGATGTTCAAGATACACATAGACAGACTTGGGCTTTAGTGACAATAAAAGATGCAAGACTAGTTAATTATGTTGTATTTCTTTGTTTGATTAAGACATTGTAACACTATTAATCAATAAAACGAAACTTAATTTTCCATGGTTGTGAAACAATTAATTCTGTTACAACACTCCCCGATGTTTCCGCCACGTTTTGTATGTTCTACGTGGTCGGGGTGTGACACCTGAGCTGACCATTCAGGTCGCGTGCGGGACCATACTCTTATTAGACTAATTTGGTAGCCTTCCCAACCTCGGGCAGATAACCAGGCGTAACCTAGGTCGCGCGCGAGGCCAGGGTTAACATAAGACCTGAAGGGGTATGGTCCCAAATCCTGCGCTGACCATTCAGGTCGCGCGCGGGACCATACTCTTATCAGACTAATTTGGTAGCTTTCCCAACCTCGCGCCGGCTAACCAGGTGTAACATAGGTCGCACGCGAGGCCAAGGTTAACAAAAGACCAGATTTGACACTTAGCTCCTCGGATGAAAACCCGTACTTCCACGGCACCGATCAGCGTGCGCCGACCACTGCTCCATGATCTCCACTTAGCCACTGATGACAGACCAGACAATAAGGATAAGCGTCAGGACACGTGGATCCATTCAGCCTGGGCCAGCCCACCTCTCGCCTAGAAGCACCAATGATCATGGTAGCGGAGACAGAGTGGATATTCCTTGTTGTCGACTACAGGCCCAAGGCCCATCAGCCCATCTCCTTAACGAATCACCCCGGCTATAAATAGTGAACAACTTGGACGAGAGAAAGAAGATTTACCTTATTTGTCGAGGCACAAACCACAAACTAATCACTAGATTAGTTTTAGTTTAGTGTTTCTTCATTGGCGCCCACCACTTTCTTACAATTACTTTCATCTTCCTTTTTGAGTTGTTTTTCTCTTGATCTATGGCTGATCAAGGAATCCCTTTTTCCAGCCTTCGGGTGCACGCTCTCAATTGGGTACGGTGGAGGAGAACTCGCACGTCCAAAACCTACCCAATGATGAGTATATCGAATGGGGGGGCACAAACGTTGGAGTCGGCCACGCACGTGGTATCCGTACCACCCAAATGGTGACTCTAACAAGTCATGGTGATGGACCTTCAACACCCGCATTGCTAAATTTCCCAGCGATGTCAGGATTACCAGAGTGGGAAACTCCCGCCTCGTGGTTAGCGAAAAGTATAGCGACCATAAATCTCATCTACGCACAGCTATGTGCGCAACAAGGGCTAGTTCAAGCTTAGATGCAACAATCTCCATTGGTGACACCTGCACCAAGACAAGTGAACTACGAGACGCCGCCCTATATGCGCGTACAAAGACAGCAACATGAAAGACCCTCGTCACCAAGAAGGTAGAGTGCGCGCGACACACGCAAGACTTATGGTGAAACTGAAAGTTACTATGAAACCCCCTCGCACGTGCAACAAAAACGTCCGTTGAGTAGCCGGACCGGGCCGTGCAACATCGACGAAGAATGGGAACAAAACACTAAGGAAGAAGACCCTACGTACCAACAGGAAGTAAGCTCATCTGTTTTCAATCTTTTGCAGAAGAATCACGAGTCAAACCGAGGCCGCGCATAACGTACAACGAAGCGGCAGAGCACGATTTTAGCCTTATCTATAGGCCAACAGCAACAGCTGAACACTCAAAGTTCATCCAGAACATCGCTTTGGCACCTCTGGAGAAAGTCAAACTTCCACAAACCGTGGGTAAGTTCAATGGCTTAACTGACCCGGATGATCATGTCCATCTTTTCACACGTGTGGGTGTAGAGGGCGAATGGACCATGCCTATGCGGTACCATCTTTTTGTTCAAACCCTAACAGGGGTGGCTCGTGCATGGTTCGATAGCCTCCCTGCAGGTAGAATCAAGTCGTGGATCGACTTTCAAGAGAAGTTCCTTGCCTACTTCAGCCAATAGAGGCGATATACACGTGATATTTCTGAAGTCATGAACATTTGGAGACGCGATAACGAAGGTCTGGAATATTTCATCACTCGCTTCAACAAAGAGTGTTTAGAGATCTGGAAGATTTTATCACGTTGACCGATGGGAAGCATTCAAGAACAATTTTCCCTCTAGTCAATATCAGCTTCCCAGTCATGTTGACCGACGGGAAGCATTCAAGAATAACAGATGTGAACTTCATGGTCATGTCAGTCAAGTCAAGACACAATGTCTTGATCAGTAGAGAGACTTAAGGTCAGATGAGCATGGTAACGTCCACCCTGCATTCGGAAATAGGTTTCCCAATGGAAACAGGGGAGGCGATTATCTATTCGAAGAAGGAAGTCATGGTAGCTGACGAAGTTCGATTGACAAAGACCAGCAAGATCACTTAGTGCACGGAGCCGGAGAAATGGGTCCTAAATCACAAATATCCCGATCAGACCTTGTCCATCGGTTTGGAAATATCAGAGAGCATTCGTTCATTCTTAGAGAAGCTGCTCTTTTGAAACATGGATATTTTCGCCTGGACGCCAGCAGACATGACTGGTGTCCTGCGTGACATCACAGAGCATTGCTTGAACACCTTTCTATTGGTCGAGCCAAAGGTACAACTAAAGCACAGCCTTGGGTCTGAGAAGACCAAGGCAATGAATGAACAAGTCTATGAGTTGCTAAAAGCCGGTGTCGCGTGAGGTATGCTATCAAACATGGGTTGCAAACCCAGTTATGGTCGAAAAGTCAAATGGGGGTGGCACATGTGTGTTGATTATAAGGATCTCAACAAGGCCTGGCCAAAAGATTGCTATTCTCTACCAGAGATAAACAAAAAGATTGACTCTCTCACACCATATAGAAGGAAATGCTTCTTGGATTGTTACAAGGGTTATCACCAAGTTCAGATGGCCGTTGAAGATGAAGACAAAACAGCCTTTCGCACTAAAATTGGTATTTTTTTGTTACACCAAGATGCCTTTTGGCCTCCGCAACGCTGGCGCAACTTACCAGTGCTTGATGGACAAAACTTTTGAAGATGATATCGGAAAGCACATTGAAGTGTATATCCATGATCTGGTGGTCAAAAGCCCGGAAAAAGATCAGATGCTGAAAGACATTGAAAAGACCTTCAATTCCTTGCTAAGTGTCAACATGAAACTCGATCCGAGAAAGTGTTCATTCGGGATGGAAGAAGGTAAGTTCTTAGGGTTTATGGTAACCAAAGGAGGATTCAAAGTGAATCAGAAAAAGTGCAAGCCATCAAAAGGATGCCATCACCGCGCAACATAAAGGAGACGCAGGGGCTAGCCAGCAGCCTGGCCACGCTAAATTGATTTTTATCCAATCATGTCGTGAAATCCTTTCCGTTCATAAGTACACTGCGTAACTGTGTGAAGAAGAATGAATTCAAGTGGACACCAGAAGTTGAGGCTGCTTTTCAGTAGATCAAGGAGTGTTTAATACAACTTCCCACTTTAACAGGCCCGAACGAGAAAGAACCTCTGATCCTATACTTGTCCGCTTCAGATAAGGCAGCCGGTTTAGTTTTATTGGTAGAAAGGGAAGGAGTATAGACTCCGATTTACTATGTCAGCAGAATGTTAACTGATCCAGAAATGCGCTATTCAATAATGGAGAAGTTCGTTCTAACACTGGTGCAAGCATCGAGAAGGTTGCGCAGGTACTTCACAGGCCATGTGATAACTGATCTTACCAATTTCCACATTGGTAACATTCTTCAGAAGCCCGAAATCTCAGGGCGGTTAGCAAAATGGGCAATCGAGTTGGGGGGTCACAACATAGTTTACCAACCGTGCCCAGTAATCAAGGAGCAAGTCCTGGCAGATTTTGCCATGGAAGTCCCTGCTGACAAGATTCAAGAATGTGAAACAGTTGAAAATCCCGCGCAAAAGACATCAGATGAACTATGGCTGTTGTTCACTGATGGGGCATTGAACGAGGATGGCGCGGGGGCAGGGTTAAGGTTGGTCAGCCCTGAAAAGCACGAGTTTACATATGCCATCAGGCTGGATTTCAAGAATACAAACAATGAGGCTGAGTATGAATCATTCTTGGCAGGGCTGCGTTTGGCCATCAAGATGGACGCGAAGCACTTACAAGCACATGTAGACTCCTTATTGGTCGCAGGTCAAATCAACGGGTTATATGATGCAAAAGGAGAAGTCATGGCGCTCTATCTTAGCAAGAAAATGAGTTGATCCAGCAGTTCCAATCTTTCAAGGTTGTACATATCAACCGTAGTGAAAACAAGCCAGCCGATGCACTCAGCAAGCTGGCTTCAATGGTTTTTCAACACCTTGCCAAGGATATTCGAATTGAGGTCCTCAAGAACCCTTCTGTCCTGCTGCGACAAGTAAGTGTAATCGAAATAAGGTCCCATCTTGGATGACACCTATTATCTAGTACCTGCAGTCGGGGATCCTCCCAGATAACAAAGCCGAAGCACGAAAGATTCAAAATAAAGCTTTGTTTTACCAAATGGATGGGGGAATCCTGTATTGAAGGTCATACTTGGGTCCGTTGTTACGTTGCGTGGACCCACAAGAAGCAAATTACCTTATCCGAGAAATTCACGAAGGGATGTGGGATTCACCCTGGGTCGCGCATGGTGGTGGCGAAGATTATGAATGCTGGTTATTACTGGCCAGGCATGCATGTGGATGCCATGAACGAGCTGTGCAAGTGTGATGCCTGCGAGAGATATGTGCCAAAGATGCTCAGGCCTAAAAACGATTTAATCTCAGTTTCTACTACATGGCCCTTCCACCAATGGGGCATCGACATGGTGGGATCCTTCCCAGAAGTGCCTAGCGCTGTGAAGTTTATCATTGTGGCCATTGACTATTTCACCAAATGGGTGGAGGCAAAGGCTTTAGCTTCAACCTCAGCAATGAACGTTCGCAAATTCATCTGAGAGCACATCATTTGCCGCTTTGGCTTACCATTCAAGATTGTGACTGACAATGGCACAAACTTTGCCTCGGAAGACATCCATAAATGGATGCAAGAACTCAACATCGAACACACTTTCTCCTCTGTTGCACATCCTCAAGACAATGGTCAGGTATAAAGTGTAAACAAAAGCATTTTGGAAAGAATCAAGGCCTGGCTGGGCACAAAGAGAAGAGGGTAGGTCGATATGCTTCCAAGTATACAATGGGCTCATTGCACCATGCCCAAAACAAGTAACGACGAAACTCCCTTCAGCCTAGTTGATCGGGCTGTCGCGCTCCGGTCAAAGATAAGATTTATAGTCCCAAATTACCCTTAACAAATGTGTTAGTGGTAGTAAGGGTCGAACCACGAAGAGTTTGTGGTTTGTGAATGGACTTGGTTGAATTATAATGTTGTCACTATTATGAAGATTACTAGATTAATTTTTATGGTTTTGTTTGTTTGAAAAGATATTGAATTAAATTAACAAAGTTGATTGGATTAATTAACTACTATAAATCAAATGATTGCAAGAAAACTTGATTAACGATTATAAAATAAGATGGAATAACAAGGTTCACACCCGGTTCAACAAATGCAAGATCTAGGGTTACTACACGTTTTAATTTGGTTTAATCGAATTAGTTCATTAACAGGTTATCAATCACAAAGCGTAGGTGCCAATCGTTATTAACGTTATAGACACGGACCACGATGCACTTCATTACCTTGGACTAGCAATCCTTTCAAAAGACAAAGCATAAATACGCATATTCGTTTCACAGAGTCAAATTTAATAATTCACTCGACAATTCGCAAATTCAATACAAATATATAACAATTGTCTAAAGATTCAAACGCAATTCAATTTGTCACAAACCAAATATCAAACAAGTAATAAAACCCTAAATCTTACAATAGTCTACACCGGGGTGAAACCTCCACGAAATTAGCCGCTCATGATCGAATTGACTTGATCACCGGATGTTGTGAACATGAAATTGGTCATCTTGAAGCTTTGAAATGGATGAAGGATGATGGTTAGGGTTTTGGTGAGTGATGGTGATGAAAGATTGAATGAGTGGATGAACTAGGTTTGGGGAATGGTGGTGATGATAAATTGGATGATGGATTCGAATGATTCGGATGAAGGTTTTTTGTAATCGATGGATTGGGAATGATAGAGATGATGAATTTTGGCTCCAAGGTAGGTTCAAGTTCAAAAACCAAGTGTAACTCCCGTCATAATTGGTCAAAAGTTGTTTTAAGTCATCTAACAACCCCCAAAAACAATATTTAGTGATTTCGGACTAGAGAGGTCATCGCCGGCGGCCTAAAGCCCCGTCAGCGACGCCTAGTGCATTTTATGAATTCATCCGATGGCCTAAACTTTTGTTTATGGTGCTTCCTACGCGACAGCTTAACCACGGGGCGTCGCCGACGTCTCCCTAGGGCATCGGTGACGGTGTCTACAAACTCAATTTTCCTTTTTCACGTATCTTGCTCCCGGTTGACCCATGTTGCGTTCCGGTGGTCCGTTTTTCATCCCGGTAGTCCGTAAAGCACCCGATAAGCACCTTAAACTTCATTAAGCCTGCAAAACACATTTTTAATTAAAAGTAGGATATTAGAGATTAAAACCCATGTAAAAACATCAAGTTACGCAAATACGAATACCGTTATTCGACCACGTATCACATCCCCACACTTGTCGTTTGCTTGCCCTCAAGCAAATCTGTCTTTCACATTCACGTGGATCGAAAAAGAAACACACATCCCATTACCAAGACTAAGGTTAAGGTCCAATTTCATACTTGTTAGGAAACTTTATTTGTAAGTATTGAAGAAAATCACAATCAACTGGATCTATGAAGAGATCACAGTCCTGAAGATCACAAACAAGAAAAAGAAGATTAGATAGGACAACTGAAATGCACAGCATCTACTTCAAAGAATCACAAGTTGATCAAGAGCTGAATTGGATTATCAGAGAAGGTTATTTCTGATGGATCTGATGATATTTCTGATGAAATATCATTAGTTTCTGACGATTCTGATCATCAGGATTTTTCTGATGATTTGTTCATCAGAATTTCTGATGAAATGGTTTATCAGAATTTTGATGAAATATCCCACTTGTCTGAAATTGGCTTTATCCTGCCACACTTACCGAAGCAAGTTGACATTATTGGATATCATGATTAAAAAGGCAACTTGAAGGATGGATTCAATGAATATGTCAAATGGCTACTTTTTGCAGGACTTATTGCATGAATAAACTATTGTTTATGTTTATTCATGCACCCAGCCTTCTATAAATAGGAGGCTCAACCAGCAGAAGACAATTGAGTTTTGAAGCTTAGCATTCACATACACAATAAAAACTCCATTGCCCTCTCACCCACAAAATTCAAGATTCGTTTGTAATAGCTAATAATCTTACAATCACCTTGTAAACCATTTTGTTTCAAAGTGATATAAACTTGATAATTTTGTAGGTCTTGTTTCTTGAAAGTTTGATTTCCATTTCCGCACATCTTTTTCACATCTACTGAAATCACTTGCCATATTACGTGAAAAAAAGTTGTTAAGGCCATAATGGGTCCAACAATTGGTATCAGAGCAGATTGAATAAATTATTTTCAAACCATCAATCGCACATCTTCTTTTCTCTAAATATGGCCAGCTTTCAATCCTGGAATAATGCTTTTAACATTGGTTCTATGTCCAAACCTCTGACTCTGGTCAGAGAGGAATACCCCCAATGGAAAATTAGGATGGTCAATTTCCTTAATGGTCATGACCGAGCTCTATTTCAACCCATTGAAAGGGGTCCACATATACCAATGACTGATATACCAGCTGTTCCAGCAACTGACCAAACACCTGGTATCCCTGCCTCCCGCGCTCCCAAAAGTGAAATACTTTGGAGTGAGGAAGACAAGGAAAAGGTGGCTGGGGATGAAAGGGCAAAGTCACTTTTAATAATGGCCATCCCCAATGACATATTTTCACAAGTTGATGCTTGTGCATCAGCCAAGGAAATATGGGATCAGTTGGAAAATCTTTGTGAAGGAGGAGAAAGGATGAGAAGAAACAAAAGAACAAACAACGTCTCATCTTATGAAAGGTTTAAAAGTTTTCCAAATGAAAGATTAAATGATACATATCTAAGGTTCACAAAACTTTTAAACGAGCTAAAGAAATTTGGTATAACAAAGTCAAACAATGAAAGAAACATAAAATTTCTTGATGCCCTTCCTAGAGAATGGAGAAGTCTTACAATGACTTTGTCCTCAACTTTAGAACTAGGAAACATGAGTCTCCATGACTTATACAGCATCTTGGTCCCCAGAGAGGAAGAAATATTTGAAGAATCTATTCAAAGAGGGGGATCTTTAGCTCTTATTTCAAACTCATAAAGTACAATACCCACCAATGATCCACAACCATCAAGCAGCCAAAGTTTTGAAATTTCTGATACTTCATCAGATTTTTCAGCTTTTGCTGAAGCAATTTCACTGCTCACCAAAACATTTGAGCAGAGGTTGAGGGGAGGAAGCCAGAGATACCAGAGAAGTGACAAAGGAAAGATGGATGGGAGATCTAAAGAAGAAGTTAGATCAAAGGATAAAGGGAAGGCTGAAGTTGTGTGTTACAAGTGCAAGCAAAGAGGTCATTATGCATCAGAATGCAAGACCTAAAAGCTGAAGGATGTTGCCTACTACGAGAAAAATCTTGAAGAAGCAAAGAAGCAGCAACAAGTAAGTTTAATTGCTGGAACAGATACATGGTTATCTGATGACTCTTCTGATGATGAAGAAGAAGAATTGGCAAATTTCTGCCTCATGGCACTTTCTGAAGGACTACCAGAAACTTTAGAGCAAAAGGTAAATTTAGATAATCTTGATCTTGAACAGAAGCTAAACAAGCTCATGTCAAATTTTCTAAATCTGCAAGAAAAACATCAATCATATATTAGAAAATCTGATGAGTTGCAAAGGACCTTGAATAAAATCATTCTTGAAAACCAACTACTTATAGAGGAAAGTTTAGATCAAAGGGCAAAAATTGAATTTTATGAGAATGAAAGAAAATATCTTTACAAGAAAATCAATGACAAAGAAATCAATGTAAGAGGTTTTCAGCAAGCCAAAGATTTTATAAATTTCATTGAGTCCACACCTAAGAACAAAGGAGAAGGTTTAGGTCATACAAGATCAAATGGAAATAAACCCCTTGCCTTTGTAAAAGCAACTCATCATATTTCTGATAAACAAACATCAGAATCTGATTCTGAATCTTGCAAGACAACCTGTTCTGAAAACTCTTTTGTAAAACCAAACTTCAAATCAAACATAAGTGAATGCAGTCAAGAATCTGTAGAGACTCCAGAAGCAGTTCACTCATTTGTTCAAAATTATCCACTCATTCCATCACAAGAAGAAATATCAGAAAATTCTGATAAATCTTGTATGTGTGTTGACATACTGAAGCTTGTTCAACACCATCTTCAAAAGAAAAATGTAAAATCTGTTTATGGCTCAACATATAACAGAATTTCTGATGCAAAACCGAGAAGAAAAAATAAAATGATTAAAATTCCATCAGCAACAGTACCCAAGCATGCCTGGGTACCAAAAAACCCTCTAATCTTTCCATTTCAGGACCATCATGTGCAGCAGACCTGGTACTGCGACTCAGGAAGCTCCAAGCACATGACTGGGGATAGGAGCTTACTTAGCAACTTTGTTCCAAAGCTGGGTAGAATGGTAAATTTTGGAAATGGAGTGAAAGGAAAGATCATGGGGTATGGATGCTTGACCATAGAGAATGTAGCCTCTGTTGAAGGTTTAAAGTATAATTTGCTGAGTTGTGGTCAATTCTGTGACAAAGGTTTTCAGGTAACCTTTTTACCAGAAAAATGCTTGTTAATAGGTATAGATGATAATAAAATCTATTTAAGTAGGAAAAGAATAAGAAAATCAATTTACTATTTTGACTTCAAAGAAGAAAGTGAACATTCAAAACTCTGTTTATTTTCAAAAATCAACAAAGGTAGTAGTTGGTTATGGCACAAAAGGCTTGCCCACTTAAATTTCAAAAACCTAAACAAACTAGCAAGCAAAGGTCTGGTAAAAGGATTACCTTTGATATCCTCAAGGAAGGATAAAATTTGTGAAGCATGTGAGATGGGTAAATCCAAGAGAAGCTCACATAAATCAATTTCTGAGTCTTCTATTTCACAAAATTTGGAACTTTTACACATGGATTTGTGTGGACCCATAAGTACAGAAATTTTTTCTGGAAAGAAAATACATACTAGTAATAGTAGATGACTTTTCCAGGTACACATGGGTAGAATTTTTGAGAAAGAAAAGTGAAACTCCTGATCTGATTATTAACTTTATCAAGAAAATTGAAAATCTGTTAAAACTAACAGTCAGAAGGATCAGATCAGACAATGGAACGGAGTTTAAAAATTCAAAAATTGAGAACTTTCTTGTAAGTAAAGGAATTTCTCATGACTTTTCTGTTCCAAGATCACCTCAACAGAATAGGGTGGTTGAAAGAAGGAATATGACCTTGGTAGAAGCTGCCAGAACTATGCTTGCTTATGCCAAACTGCCCACTCATTTCTGGGCAGAGGCTATAGCAAATGCATGTTTTACCCAAAACAGAACCATAAGCAACAAAAGGCACAATAAAACACCTTACAACATTATCAATGGAAGAATTCCAAGTGTTAATTTTTTGCACACATTTGGTTGTAGATGTTTTGTTTTCAATGATTTTGAAAGCCTTGAAAAATTTGACAGAAAAGCAGAAAAAGGTATTTTTCTTGGTTACTCTTTGTCCTCAAAAGCATATAGAATTTTTATTCTCAACACAAGAACAATCAGAGAAAGTCTGTATGTGTCATTTTATGACTCATCAGAAATAGAGGGTTCTGATGAATACATGAAAGAAATAAATTTTCCTGGCAATCAAGAAAATTACGAACATCTCTTTAAAATGATAAATGAAGATTTCCTAGAACATGATAATTCTTTCAAAGACAAATCAAAAGATTCTTCATGTACTAACTCTGCAGAACAAAGGTGTAGTACATCAGAAATTCAGAATTCTGATACTCTACAGACAAATGAGGCACCTGTTCAGGGGGAAACTTCAAGTCCATCAGAACCAACAACCTGTCACAATATGTTAAGATGGATCAAAGGACATGTTCATTCTGACGTCATTGGCAATCCTGCTGATGGTGTTAGAACAAGATCTGCAACTGCACATGAGTGTGCATTTTCTGGGTTCTTAAGCAAGATAGAACCCAAATCTGTCAAAGAAGCTCTAAGCGACCCAGACTGGATTCAAGCATTGCAAGAAGAGCTTGATCAGTTTGAAAGGAGCAAGGTATGGGATCTGGTACCCAAGCCCAAAGACAAATCTGTCATAGGCTCAAAATGGGTGTTCTGAAACAAGTCTGATGAGAATGGCATAATCACCAGGAACAAAGCAAGGTTAGTGGTCAAGGGTTACTGTCAACAAGAAGGTATTGATTATGATGAAACTTTTGCACCAGTATCTAGATTAGAAGCTGTAAGAATTTTTCTTGCTTATGCTGCATCCAAGGATTTTAAAGTTTATCAAATTGATGTAAAATCAGCTTTTCTGAATGGTAAAATTGAAGAAGAAGTTTATGGGAAACAACCAGAAGGCTTTGTTGATCCAAAATTTCAAAATCATGTTTACAGATTAAACAAAGCCTTGTATGGGTTGAAGCAAGCTCCTAGAGCCTGGTATGAAACTTTATCAAACTTCTTACTCAACTCCGGGTTTACCAAAGGAACTATTGACACCACACTTTTTCTCAAAACTCACAAAGGTCATACTTTGCTTGTCCAGATATATGTTGATGACATTATATTTGGATCAACAAATGAAAAATACTGTAAAAAGTTTCAAAAATTGATGACCAACCACTTTGAAATGAGTATGATGGGTGAGTTAACCTTTTTCTTAGGGTTACAAGTTAAACAAAGAATTGATGGAATATTTTTTAGTCAATCAAACTATGTGAAAACAATTCTACAAAAATACTCACTTGAAAACTGCTCTGTTTCAAAAACTCCCATGGCAACAGGGAACAAGTTAGATTCTGACAAAGATGGAATAAGTGTAGATATTAAAACCTATAGAGGGATGATAGGATCATTGCTATATTTAACTGCAAGCAGACCAGATATTATGTTTGCAACATGCTTTCTGGCCAGATATCAATGTGATTCTAAAGAATCCCATCTAAAAGCTGTAAAAAGGGTTTTCAAATATCTAAAAGGCACATCAGAACTTGGTCTCTGGTATCCTAAGGATACAAACCTTGAATTAACTGCATACACAGATGCAGATTATGCAGGGTGCAAAATTGACAGGAAAAGCACATCTGGAGCTTGTCAACTCCTGGGAGAAAAATTGGTATGTTGGGCAAGCAAGAAACAAAACTGTGTTGCCACATCAACAGCAGAATCAGAATATGTAGCAGTAGCAAGTTGCTGTTCACAAGTGCTGTGGATGCAAACTCAACTGAAAGATTATGGAGTAACTCTGACAAGAATTCCAATTCTATGTGATTTAAAGAGTGCTATTGCAATAACAGAAAATCCAGTTCATCACTCAAGAACCAAGCACATAGATGTCAGATATCACTTCATAAAAGATCATGTGGAGAAAGGTAACACAGAGATGTATTTTGTTCCAACTGAAAACCAAATTGCTAATATCTTTACAAAACCTCTTAATGAAAAGAGACATAATTTTTTTATCAGCAAACTTGGCATGATTAACTTAAATGATGAAGATTTTTTAGAAAACACAAGGACAAAAATTGAAAACCAAGTTGATGATCATCAAAGTTCTGATAATCAAAGAGCAAATCAACTGGTTTCTGACAAAACATTCATCAATCTGATGGATCATCAGAAAATTTGATGGATCATTAGTAAATGATGATTTATCAGGTAATCTGAAGAAATATCAGAATATCTGGTGACATCACCAGAAGTTCTGATATAAAACCAGAAACCAGGTTGAAACCTCAGAATAATTTGTAATCATCATAGTCTTCCATCTTCATAATTTGCATATCCCACACACACACAAATTGTATATACTTATATTTCAGTTTATTTTGTTTTTTTTTCTTATTAAAAAAACAAAAAGGGGGAAAAGTAACATGCATACTGATAAAATTCCATACAGCTGAGAAAACCAACCGTCTCAATTTTTTTTTTCACATTATTGAATTTTATTTTTTACTGCCAATGCATGCAACGTCATTTTTTCATAAGAAATTTAAGTGACACGTAGGCACTAGAATGATTAGGAGCTATGAAAGTAGCCGCCTAGTAAATAAATGCTTACTCACACATGGGGCTTAGTAGACTGTCACATTCACTGCAACAAATATCGTCTTAATTTAAGAGATGAATTTTTTTTTGTTGTTAATATCTATCACTTTCATCTATAAATATTAACAACCTGAAAAGAACTGACTTCACTTCAAATTCATCTCTTCAAAAGCCCTTCAATAGAAATTTTCTTATCTTAAAATGGCTCGCCCAAAATTGATGAAAGCAACTCAATTTCCTCTCCCATTTCACAGACTTCATAATCTTAGATTAAGATCCAACTTGGAAGGACCTGCATGGGAGGACTGCAGGTTTGTGTATAATATGATCATGAGAAGTCCTCTGGGCTTTGTTGTATCATCATATGTCGCCATTTATCCAAAACTTCTTCAAGAGTACTGGTGGAACTCTGAAATCATTTTTAGTGGCACTTCCATGTGGATTGAGAGTGAGGTTATGGGGGTTTAAATTACCCTAAACGAGGAAACAATCAGGAATGTCCTCAAACTAGGTAATGGTCATGAAGACAAAATCCTGGATAAGGCAGATGTGCAACAGACCTTGACTGAAATGGGCTATCACACTTACAACTCGTCAAGGGCTGTTAGCAAATCTGGGTTTATACCACCTTTCTAGTTTTTGGTAACTCAGCTAAGTGTCTGCTTCTCCAAGAAGATTAGACTCTTTAATGAGCTGTCAAATAGGATGATGGAAGTGGTCCATGCTGTTGTACAGGAAAAACCTTACAACTATGCTAAGTTTCTCATGAGAGACCTAGTAGCAAACGTCCACGACCGTCAACCTTTTCTGATCTACCCCAGATTCGTAACCAAGGTGATCACCAGTCAGCTGGACTTTGGTGGAGTGAGAAGCTGCTATCCAAGGGGTGAGCTGGTACTTCAAGAGAACATAAGCGAGTCTACCCTGGTGCCATCAACGAATCACACCGGTCGTATAACCAGTCTTTGGTTATATGTGAAGGGCATGTACAACGTGTTGGAGGAGGGGGAGGAGTAGTTGTTGTTTTATTTTCTTTGTTGTGTGTTTAATATTTTTTTATATATATCATGTTTGCTTTTTTTTCTTTATGTCAATAGATCTAGGGGGAACTAACACAACGTGTTTGATAAAAACAAGGAAAAACTGGTAAACCGCAAATGAATTCTGACAGGTATTAAGTGGAACTTAGAAAATCTGATAATCAATCAGAAAATCTGGTAATTTTTCAGAAAACTCATCAGGCCAGAAAATCTGACAATAGATCAGAAAATCAATTATTTTTATCAGAAAAATCTCTTGAAAATCAGGAAGTTTGACAAAACATCAGAAAAACATAGATTTCAAACAGATTTAAAGAAACTTATCACCATCTAA
>JARYGA010016411.1:0-45829 GCA_030545235.1 Helianthus tuberosus
GATGCGTTATTGAAACGCAATATCCCAGTGAATGATTCCAGGTGTATTTTTTGCGGCGAAGAAGAGGAAACAGCGGAGCATGTCTTTACGACATGTTATATGGCGGCAGTCTTGTGGCAGCAGGTTTGTTTGTGGTGTTCCATTCCTAATTTGCTGGCTTTTTCGGTTAAAGACCTTTTGGAAGTCCATGATTTTTGTGGGATAAGTGGGGGGGGGGGGAAGAAGTAGTCAAAGGTATTATTAGAATCGCTTGCTGGAGCATTTGGAGAGCCAGGAATGAAGCTAAGTTCAATAACAAGCTGGTTAGTATTGGTGGTATTCTTAGTGAGGTTAAGGCAATTGGTTTTTTATGGTTAAATAGTAGAGCGAGAATGTTGAGAGTTTCTTGGGAGGACTGGTGTAAATTTGTAATTATGTAGTTGTGTAGTTGTTTTTGGGGCCGCCTCGGTTTGAGGTTTTGGCGTGTTGGTTAATGAAAGTTACTTTTCCAAAAAAAAAGAATCACAAACAAAATGGGATGTTAGATTCTTTATGTTGGAAACATATCTTTTGCATGTTTCAGTACTAGAATGCTACCCGCCCGATGTGACGAGAAACACAGACACTGCAAGAATATCCATGGTTCGATTGGTTTGGTTCCTCAACCGAACCTGAAACCGAAGTAATCGATTAGTCTATTTTATTAATCAATCTGTATCCAGTTAATTACTTTGGTTTATTATGTTAGATTGAGGGTTTTTTGTTCTGTTCGTTTATTTTCGGTTAATAGCCAAAACCAAACTTCGGCTAAAACTTTTGTTTAGAAATAAATGAAATGTAAGTATAAGTATATGAAATGGAGGTATTGAATATGAAATATATGAACCAGAGTTATAAAAGCTAGGATTTACATGGAAATATGAATTGTTCGGTTCAGTTTAGTTAATTTTAGTTAAACGGGGATACAAAACAACCAATGACTGGTATTTGGAGAGGTATTTTAAGATACCTAAAAAATAAGAACCTTCTCCCCTTTATTTATAGAAAGACCCCTAAAATGATGGTAGTTTGGTCTTTTAAACACTATTTATTTTTTAGCCCCTAAACTTATTACACTTAAATCCCCGAGGTTTTAACAAAATTATAGATAATTAGTTACAATTCACCCCTCCACAACAAACTTATAATTTTTTTTATGTATTCTTAACATATCTTATAAACTATATTGTTTAAAAAAAATTCCAAATATACCATGGCGACCTACACATTTTTGTTGACGTTTTGGTACTTGTCTAGTTCAATATCGACGCACAGACTAAAAGGTACAAGTCGATATAAATGCTTTAATGTACAAGTAATTAATACTTATGATCAAATGCGCCTAATCTACAAAGATGGGCTCCATCTATGCAAACAAAAACAAAAAAAATTAAAACTGCCTAATATCTATACTTAGATATATCTTTTAAAAACTTAAAACTAACCACAACAAACTTCCTAAATAAAGGGGCGAAAAATCTAAAGTTAAACCCTAATCCACTTCTATAGTTACTACTATAAATACATAGCAGGACACCCCTGTATGTGTTGTTAAACAAAGTTAAAAAAATTGATCCAGTTCTGAGTTGAATTGTTGCGAAAAACCAAGCATGGGAGATTGAAAATTATAAGGTCAGTTATGTTATATCGCAACAGAGAATAATTGTTTTCTTTTATTTACTTTTATGTCAATGTTAACTTATTTGATTTTTCAGATTAAGTTGCATGATGAACATGCCAATTTAAACACCCAGCTTCTAAGGTATTGATTTTGTTGGTTTTTAAGTATTATTTTTGCGTATATATTTCATATTAACATGTTCGTTTTGTTATTATATGTGTGTTTTATTGCAGGATGATGGTGATAAAAGTGTTGATATTATTTCTTATGGTGCAATGTTTAGTTCATACAAGTCTAATCTTCAACGTGAATTTAGTGAAGAGATTATTTTAAGGTTTATTTAATCTTTTTTTTTTAACTTTTGTATTTATTTTTTGTCCTTTTTAAGGATCGGAAGTTTGAGACTCAAAGGAAGAGATCCAAGAGACTCTCTGAATGGAAATGGAGTGGGGTTATTAATTTATACGATTCTAAGGATAATGACAAAGAAGATGAATTAGAAGATACTGCCGATTCAAGCACAAACTAGAAAACCCGATTAAAAATACCTCGAGTGTCAATTCAGAATAGGAACAAATTTCATGTAGTCTAATATGAAATCTGTCAAGTGTTTTTATGTTTTTTTTTTTCATTTTCAGTTGTTATGTTTGATCTAGACGTATGAATAAAGTTTATTTTATATTTGAACTTTATTTTTTGTGTTAATATAATGCAGTTATTGACCATATTAATAAAGTTTAAAATAAAGTTAGTATCCTAAATTTACAAGTCAATTACTTATATAAGTTTATATCTTAAAGTTGCAATAAATAGATATTTCTGAAATTATAAAATATTGCAGTTATTCTTGGATATTAATCTAATAATTTGTATTTCTTAATTAAAAAAATAATAAAATAATAAACTTTAGAGCTAAACTAAAAAAACTGAACTTACTATGATATAAAGTTAATAAAGATATAAACTCTTAACACCCTATTTTTTTATAAAACTGTTTTTAAAATTTTATAAAAATATTTTTTTTATATTTAAAACAAAATTTAACAATTAAAGTTAAAGGTGTAAAACGTACTTACGAGTCAACTACTGATTTTTATTATTTAATTTTATAAAAACAAAATTTTTAACTTAAAGTTTATTGGATGAGTACCATATGGATATGTAAAAAAGTTATGAATTTTAAAGAATAAAATTATAAACTTTATCATTTAACCAACAAAATAAAGTTACTTTACAACTATAACGACTTATCTTTTATTTTTTGTCATTTGATTATTATTTTTTATTAAAAAACAAAACTTTACATGTGTAAAACAGTTTTTTTTACTTTATTTATAAACAAAACATTTTGTTTTTATAAAAATAATAATTCTTTTATAAACATTTTTTGTAACAAGTAATATAAATAAAATACTCCAGAAATTTACAATCTTTACTAGATAAATACTAAATTGTATTGCAAATTTTTAGGAATTATAAGTTCAACTATATTGTTATAGATAATATTAGTCAGTTTCAAAAGAATTCTTTACCAACTTGATTAGATACATAGTAGATTGTGTTGCATGTTTTTAGGGATTATAAGTTAAAAGTAGACTCATATAGATAAGATTAGTTAGGAACTAAAAATCTGAACTTAGTATGATATAAAGCTAATAAAGATATAAACTCTTAACATCCTATTTTTTTTTATAAAAACGGTTCTTGAAATTTTATAAAATTATAAATTTTTTATATCTGGAAAAAACGAAATTTAACAATTTAAGTTAAAGGTCTAAAACGTACTTACGAGTCAAATACTATTTATTATTTTTATAAAAACGAAAAATTTAAACTTAAAGTTTATTGGATGAGTACTATGTGGATATTTAAAAAAAAACTATGAACTTTAAAGAATAAAATTATACTTTATAATTTAACCAATAAAATAAACATACTTTACAATTATAACAACTTATCTTTTATTTTTTATCTTTTGATTATTAATTTTTATAAAGAAACAATATTTTTTGACTTTTGATTATTAATTTTTATAAAAAAACAAAACTTTACATATGTGTAACACTTATAACATATATCCACCACAATAATGTTATCATAAATATTATACGAATAAGAAAACTACCAGAAACGAGTGCCGCAATGCAAAATGTCGCCCCCGCCGCATCGCGCGAGCACCCTACTAGTATATATATATATATATATATATAGGTAAAGAGTACTGTACAATATTGCTTATCGTACATTACGTACGCTACAATCTCAGCCGTCAGATCATCTTCCCGCATTTTAAAATCGCATGTTGTTTTTTTATAACAATTTCGCATGTGATAATTTTTGATGAATTCGCATGTTGTTTTTTTGTACCAATTTCGCATGTGATAATTTTGATGAAATAACATGTTGTTTTTTTGTAACAATTTCGCATGTGGTAATTTTGATGAAATCGCATGTGTATAATCTGTGTGTGTGTTACTGTTCATCTTCTTCGATTGCTGGTCGATTATTGTCAGTCTTCTTCCGTTTGACCCTTACAACTCCCAAATTAGTAGTTCTTATTCTCGATATCGCACCAAAAGGAACGAAGGGAGGTTGGGGAAGAAGAATTTCAGGTTTTTGAATTTGATTTAGGGTTTGATTTTGAACTATCATCGGTTAATTACAGAGATTTATGACCTCGCAATGACGTTTTTAACCTTCCTGGTATGATTTAGATATATTAAAATGATTAATTTAATCATTTAAATTAGTTTCGCCTGCGTTTGATCGATTGAAGATCGTACGGCTGAGGGCATCGCGTACATAATGTTGGATAAGATGTATTGTACGTTAACCGGCCTATATATATATATATATATATATATATATATATGGGGATAAGATCAAATAAAAAGTTTATTTTGCCTAAGTAGAATGAGAAGGAATCTTAACCATTTATTTTTCAAATCAATGATTAAGATAAAAGTGTAGCAGAAAGGAGAAGTGCAAGGGTATCTTGGGAAAATCCTATTTATGGACTTTCTCTCTCCACATGCAAGGCACATGCATATTCCACCCCCATTTTTTAAACGTTCATAACTTTTTTATACGACATTATTTTTTCATAAAAATTTCACCGTAAAATCGAGCGTTTTTTAATCTTTAATTTGAGTACCATATTGATGTATAAAATATGAAGACTAAAAAAACACACTAAAATGTGTTGTATTTCTATGTCGTATAACATTTTTTTGTGCTGGATTTTTGTACTATATTTTTGTGCTAAATTTTTTTGTGCTGAATTTTTTTGTCTTAAATTTTTTTTCTCAATATTTTGTGCTGGATTTTTTTGTACTACATTTTTTTGCTGAATTTTTTCATGCTATATGTTTTTGTACTACATTTTTTTTTGCTATATCTTTTTGTACTACATTTTTTGTGTTATATTTTTTTGTACTAGATTTTTTGTGCTATATTTTTTGTACTAGATTTTTTTGTTGTATTTTTAAAAAACAAAAGAGGTGCCACATGTCATTTTCACTCCTATTTATAAGGACCAAAATGCCATTCATTCATACTTATTAGGAGTGCCACATGTCATCATCACAATCCTTCTTAGGCTACTTAGGCAAAATCTACTTTTTAGTGGATCCTTCCCCTATATATATGATTAGCTTCATGAGTGAACACTAGTGTATTTGCGAACTGAGTGAACTAATCCCGGCCATACACGTGTGTAAATCAATGGGCAGGATATGATGATGAAATACACTAGGGTATTTTACGATTTGATGATAAAATCCTAGCCATACATGTGTGTAAATCAATGGCCAGGATTTGTTCACTCAGTTCGCAAATACACTAGTGTTCACTCTAGAACCCCACTATATATATATATGTGTGTGTGTGTGTGTGCGTGTGTGTGTGTGTGTTAGAACAGTCAAAACGCTCACTGTAGAGGGAAGGAGGAGTGGAGGCAAGCCGAAAATGACTTGGGATGAGCGGATTAGATAGGATTTGCTAGATTTGCACCTTTCAGAGGACATGGTCGAAGATAGAACTTCGTGGAGACGTAAGATTAAGGTTAAGGACTTTTAGGAGGTGGGTCTAGTTTTGTTTTAGGTTCTTGTCTTAGGAGGTTAGTTTTCAAGTTCTCTTTGAGAAGTTATATGACATTTTTATAGGTTTTCACCATTTCCATTTACCGATGTCGTAGTTCTACTAAGAAATACTTTTTATGTGTGTACTTTAATTATTTTTAGTTTTACATTGTTATAGTAGTTGTGTTCCTTAGTATGTTGTTTGGAATCTTATGTCTTAGTTATGGTTTTGGAGCCGGGGGTCTCACTGGAAGCGGCATCTCTATCCTTTGGGATGGAGGTAAGGCTTGCCTACATCCCACCCTCGCCAGACTCTATCAATAGCCTGGCGATAGGTGGGATTATACCGGGTAAGGTTGTTGTTGTTGTTATATAGAGGATTCGGTTCAATTAAGAACTACCACCAGTTGTGAGAACCATGAGAACTCCTACTTTCTGCGCGAGTTAGGCAACCATTTTCTACACAAACGTAGATGAAAATGTTATAAACATATTTGTAAAAAAGAAAAAGATTGTTGAATCAGTAGTTACGCCTGATGTAAAATTTGTTTACGGCGATGTAAATTTTTTACATCACCAATATAATTTTTTACACCCGATGTAAATTTTTGCATGCGAAGTTTTTTATTTTTTATTTATTCGCTGGAACAAGTGATTTTTTTTAACGTTTTCGAGAAATTTGTTTTGAGAAAACCTTTTGGAAGGTCTAGTTCTCATGGTTCTCACAACTCAAGGTGGTTCTCATTTTACCCTTTTCATATATATATATATATAGTAACATACGTAAATACATAAAAATTATGGTTGTTTAAAAACGTGAGGTATTTAGTTTTTTTATAAGGGAGATAAAGTGTAACTACTAATCAGTTATCCATAATTTGGTTATAGATGATAGAATTAAAGTGTAATTAAGATGAATGATTAAATTGTAATTAGTTTTTGAAATATTAATTTACCCTCATTTTAGGGTTATACCTTATGCATTAAAATTAAAAAAATCTTAATTTTTAGATATCTTAAAATGCTCTTCATTCATGCATATATAATATAGTAGACACATGAGTAAGCTAAATACCCCACTACCCCTTTGCAAAATTAAAAGTTTTGTTTGCTTCTTTTAGACGTAAACTTCATTAAAGCACATCAAACACGAAAACCTGGTGGCCACCACACTATACAACGACTACATAATTGCAAATTTACATTTGGATCTACTTTTAAACCATAAAAACCCTCCATTGTGTTAACTTCACCGGCAACTTCCTCGACCCACACCCTTTTGTTCTCAAATATCATTCTATTTCTAGCTTTCCATAAGTTCCAACTTCCAATTATAACGATCCCATGAAACACGCTTTTCTCCGGCTCTTTTATACCCAAATGATTGTGAGCTTCGATTAAGTCTCTAAACGAGAGGAGAATGTGATTCGACACTCTACACAATGCACATAAGTGTTGCCAAAGAATTGAAGTTTTCACACAATTCGTGAATAAATGGTCCATTGTTTCAATGCTACTTTTACATGTCGGGCAATCCATATCTTCCACATGAATGTTTCTAGCTCTAAATGTATTTGTCGTCGGAATTCTACCCAACTCCGCCCTCAAAGCAAAAACATTACACTTAAAAGGCAGCCATTTGCACCATTCCATCACAAAAGCAATTGTGACCGACCCCTTTAGTTAAGAGCTTCTTAACCAATCCAACACTAAACTCGCCCTTCTTATCATCGATCCACTTCCATATATTAAAACCTTCCGCGCAATTAACCCGACTGTAGGATCGTTTTCAGAGCTGAAATGAGTCGTTCAGAGGCGTTCTACTCAATATGAAAGGCGGAAACAGACATATCGAGTTCGATTCAGCTAGAAATTCACTTTAAATGTCTTTCTGATTGATTTGACAAAGTTTTACAGCAAGACGACATTTCGGCAGCACTTCGGCTCCGGAATCACACATCCAAGACTACTTCAAACGAAATCAGGACACTCCTATATATAGGCAGGCTAATTTCGCTTGAACATGACTCAAGCGGAATCAGTTTCACACGGAATCACTCAAGCGGAATTAATAGCTTGATTTCGTGTGAAATGACACCTGTGTTATTTCAAACGAAATTACCTATACACACGTATTTTCTCGTTTTCCGTGCCCTGATCTATACAATCTAGTACAAGACTCGATACAAGACGAAATCGACAGACGCATGCATCAACAAAATCCCCCTCGAATGTTGACGAGTCTTAAGTGTCGAGTCTTCAACGTCTTCAGTCTTTATCAGTCTTTCTGCTCTTTTTGAAGAATCTGACAGTGTAAAACATTCTCAATCTCTGTCTTCTCTTTTTCTTTTCATCTCCAGAATCTCCACCTGGCTCCTATCTAGCTTTTCTTGATCAGATCTCTTAATTCCTTAAGCTTAGTATCAGAAACCTGGCTTTCTCCAATCTTCAATCCTGCACAAACTCTACCTAACAATAAATTTCACAAATGTACAATTTAACAGATTTATTCACTGCTTACCACTTGTAAACACAAACTTAACACATCATCATTTGCAAGTATTGTATAAAAATTTAACATTTTTAATCTCTGATGTATCACTTATAAGAAAAACTTTTCAAACACACTCTCCCAAACCTGTTCATCCTGTTTAGCACTCGAAATTTTGAAAATCTGCTCTTTAACATCAGTTGTCGAAAATCTTTTTGAATTTTTCAAAATTTATGCTAAAACACACTGAAAATATTTTTGGATTTTTGAATAGAATAAGAATGCAGTAAAGAAATATTTACAGACAATATTTTTGAAAGTTTGTGTAAGAGGATCATATCAGTTTCTGACAAGTCACAAGTACCGTTGAGCTTAGTTACACATTAAGAATTAAACAATTCACTTAGATTGTCGATATACTGATCCACTTAAATTCTCACACAAACTTCAACTGATTCAGGATATGAATTAGATGTATTAAGAACTAAAACTCATTCATGTGTCCCACCTCTTGAATATACTCCCGTATCCAAATCCCAATATTCAATCTTACAAGTGAGTATACCACAGATGATATCTGTAAGGGGTTAAATGCGAGGGCCGTGAGAGCTCAGGCTATTGCTTCCGCAAAATCAGAGAGATGACGGCTTCGACTTTTAGTGGGTCCCCTTTAGAGGATCTTTTTTACAACAGCACATGATTAGCATTTTTCAATGTTTCATCATTTTTTGTACTGAGGGCAGGCTTTTATTTCAAGCAAGCGTAAAGTATTATACGGGGACTAGGCCATTGCTTCCGCAAAATCAGAAGTCCCGGGATAATACCCCAGATATCACTGAGTATAAAGACCTAGTATCTTAGAAAGAGGGATCCTTCAAACGAAATTTCAGGGGTTACCTATATATCCAAGTAGTGTTCCCCACGAAATAAGCAAGTAAGAATTTAAGTTTATATCCCGAAAAAGCTTACTAAATGCGTAAAAACCTATCGGCATATCATCAGTGAGACCGTTTAACACTATTTAAACATTATATATCTTTAGCATACTGTAACTGTCTACTGATGTACTATCATTTCCTCTTTTTCACAACAAACTCATTTTTTATTTTATCATGTTTTTGCCTTTTTCAAATGTTTTTGGATTTTCAGAAATTCTTACTCCCCCTAAAATTCAAAATCATTTAAAGAAACTTTGAAAACAAACTGTACAAGTAAAGTGACAACTGATATCGAATCACTTCAATTCGCCATCCACTTGGCATAAACAATCAGAACTCCCCCTTACAACAAACTATTTTCCCATTGTGATTTCAAAACACTTAAGTTTGTTTTAATCAAATGGTTTTTCCAGAAAATTAGTTTTGTTGATTTCATAAAACCACTTGTAAGATAGGGGATAAACTCATCACTTTGTTCTTTTATCTTCAATCTTTTGAAAAAAATATAACAGTTTTAAATTCAATCAACAAACATCACTTGTAGAAAACCAAGTACAACTTAATGTCCCTGATTTACCACTTGTAAGTCGAAATATCACTAACGTGAATTTCTCAAGAAAGATGCCGATACCTGCTTCACACTTACCAACCTGGAAGCTCCGGCAAGTCAGAATGTTTACATATGAAAAACAGACATCCAAGCTTCACCAAACTTGGATGTGACCTCTTCAGTTTCACGCGGGGTATAAGTTGCCTTCTTAGTTTCATAAAATTCTTTAACTCCTGTGACTTTTCCTTCAATCATTTTCCCAAAAATCTTTTTCACATTTCCATTAAAAACCTTTTCGACATCAAATTCTTTCTTCTCAGAATATAATTGATTCGACATCTCAACATTTCCAACTTTTCGTTTAAAATTTTCAGTCCGCAATGGTGGAAAATTGACATCATCCATTGGCGATACTGATGTTTCTATTTTTAGATCAATTTGTGGCTCCTCTGACTTTGTGGAATCAGATTCATCGCCAGATTTCACATCAAATTTCTTAACAACCCACTTTTGATTGTCAAGATTCATTCTTCTCTTGTAAAATCTTTTCTTTGAACATTCACCAACTTCATATGTTGAATTTTTAAAAACTTTGAATTTTTCAGTTGGCGGTTCATTTTTCTCAACAATCTTTTCTTTTAGTTTAGAAACAACTTCCTGTTTGATGTTGGTAGCTTTCGGACAATTCCAGGCAATGTGTCCAATTTCTTGACATCTGTAATAGGTTCTTGTTTCCTTTCTCTGATAGATTCCATTCTTCACAAACTTTTGTTTTTCTGCAAAGAACTCTTTGTTTGTTTGCTTCCAGAATGAGCTCTTTTGTTTTTCTTCCGAACTTGTCCCTGAAACAAACACAGTTTTTGTTTTATAAATTTTCTCATTTTTATAATTTTTTGGTGGAATAAAACCGAGACCTTTCTTTTTGTAATTACCGTTGTGGTTTGGTTTCTTTTGAAAACCAGAACCAGAATCGTAACCTTTTTTCTTGTTTAAACGTTGTTGAACTCTTGAGGTGTAAGATTTAGGTTTTTCAGAAAGATTTACATCTTTTATTTCAGAAATATTATTTTCTGTTAGTTTGAATTTTTTTTTTATCATTTCTTGTTTAACACATCTTATTGGAAATTCCTCATGAGAATAAAATTTGTCTGAATCATTCAAAGTATATGCTACTTTGATTGATCCGTCATTCAAATTAGATTTTGATAATAGGAATTTTTTTATTGTAAACTCTTTTAACCGACGACTTTGAACTATCAACTGATGATGAACTTGAACTCCCTGACTCAGACTTTGACTCCGACTCCTCATCTTTATCCAACACCTGATCGACCACCTTTTTTATTAACTCAGACTCATGATCAGTGTCAGATGATGTGAATGTGATGTCAATATTTTCTGGTAACTCGTCAGTTGTTTCAGATTTTAACTCTATATTGACAGCCTTTTTGACTTGCTCCTCATTTGGTTTTCTGGGAGAATAACCTTCCCAGATCGGAGGCGGACACTTGTTATAATTTGCACTTTGTTTCTTACCAGTATCCTTTTCTTCAGGCTTCTTGTCTTGAAATGCTTCAAAACCTGCAACAGTTGGATAAATTCGATCAATCAAATAATCAGAACTACAATAACTTTGCAGTAATCGTCTGATTCTTTCATTTTCTATCTTTTCTGTTTCCAACTCCTGCTTCATCTTGGCACATTCTTCAATGTAATGATTGATCGCTTTCTGCTTTGTCATCATCACAGCATTCATCATTGTCAATGCATCTTCTCTTTCAGAATTTTTCTTTTGTAGACCAGTCACCGTTCTGTTCAACACATCATATGATTCTTTTACATAATTGAGATTGAACAATAATGTTTCTTTCATCTTATCTTGCTCACTCAATTTCTCATCTTTTTCTTCACACTGTTTGCACGATTCTGAACACTTTAGACACGGTTTTATTACTTCAACAATCTTTTCCACTTCAATAATCTTTTCAACTTCAATCACTTTCTCAGCTTCAAACACCTTTTCAGCTTCAATCACTTTCTCATTAACATCAACTGCTTGCTCAGTAGCTTTATCCTCTTCACTTTGTTCAAAAATCTTTTCCTGAACAATACTCTCACTTTTCAACTGTTTCTTTACTTTTGCTACTTGTTTCTCCTTTAGCTTCTCTACTTTATCTGCAAAATAAAATTGAAAACTTTCAGGAGATAAATGAGTTTTTGCAATATTAATATGCATTTCTTCCTCATCATCACTGTCATCAGTTGATGATTGATCAAACACTTGTGTTTGTTCTGAACTAGCATCTGAAGAACTAGATTCATCATATTGATTTTTCTCATTACTGGCAAACGTTTTCATCCATTCTGTCATCAAATCTGGCTCTTGAACTATCTGTGCGATTAATGCAACTGTTTTTGAATCATTTGGAATGTATTTATCCCAGCTAAAGCCTTCTGCCACTTTTTCATCATCTTGATCAATTATGCCATAATAAGCTTTCTTATTTGCTTCTACGATCATTTTTGCATGTGCAGTTTGTGGTTCTTTTTGTTGATACGGTTGATGAGCAATTTGTTGATATATGGCTTTTCGATAATAATCATTGCCACCAAACGGATTCTTTGCTTCACTTGTTTCTCGATTAGTACATTCCCTCTTGAAATGACCTTTCTCCCTGCATCGAAAACAAGTAACTTTAGATTTATCAAAACCCAAAGTAGAAACTTTTGCATCCAAGAAATCATCGCTTCCTAAAATCATTTTAAACTTTTCAGCTCTCCTCAACACACTCGCCAAACACCATTTTATATCCATCAGCTCCATTTCTTCAGCATCTATCTGATCATAATCCTCTTTTGTCAACATAGGATTTCCAATCCTTCCGGTAACCAATCCTTCATATGATTCCAATACTGTAACAAGTAATGCCATATGACTTTTGACAACTTCTTCAGAAAAATTTTGACCATTCTGAAGATGCAAAGCGATGTTGCAATTTAAGACATGACCATTGTTGTTGTTTGAACTTTGAAATTGATTACTTGAGCTTGAAGCTTTCGGATTAACACTCGGATATGAAGAAAAACCACTATTGCTGCTTGGACTTTGAGTGACTGATCCAGATGAATTTTCAACACTGAAAGCAGTTTGGATTTTTGGACTTGTTTCGACATTCTGAACATTCCCTTTGAAGTACAAGTTTACATCTTGTTGTGGACTAGGATTGTTCATTCTTGCAATCTTCTATTGCTCAAGATCTTGTCCTTCAATCTTTTCAATGAACTGGGAAAATGTCAATCCTTCATATTCTCCAGTATTCTTTAGTATCATCAAAAATGTACCCCACTCTTTCTGAGGTAAAGCATCAGCCAATTTGTCGACCCACTCCTCACGATCTTTGTTGATATTTAACAATGACATTGACCGTACTAAGTGACAATATCTTTCGATCAATTTCTTAGTATCTTCTCCCGGCAAACTCGAAAACAAATCAAATTCTTTCTTTAGCAATGCTTTCTTGCTCTTGATCATTTTCTCACTACCCTCAAACTTAATTCGAAGTGCTTCCCAAATTGAACGTGAAGTTTTATCATGTTGAAGCAATACAACTATGTCTTCTTTAATAGCTTGCTGGAGTAAACTAATCATCATTTTTTCTGCTTTGTACATGTCTCGTTCTTTATCCGTAAATTCATAAATCTTTTTTTCAATTCCCAAATCTGTACGTGGTAGTACATACTTTTTCTCAACACACTCCCAAGATCTCAAATGATTAGCTTGAACCCAGTTTTCAAACCTATCTTTCCAACCATAATACTCTTCAATGCCCATGAGCTTCGGGGGTTTTTGCAAAGTTCCAGTTTCATTTTCCATGTTCATGTTCTTAGCAATGTCAGTAGGAGTAGTCGGGGTAGCAAACGCGTTATAAAATTCCTCTTCCATGTTTCGGTAACAAGTTTTTCAAAAATGACACTTTCAAGCAAAATAGCCCTTTCAAACAGAATTACCTGTTCAAACGGAATTACCTGCTCAAACGGAATTACCTGCACAACAATTTCAAACGAAATAACAACTCACACGGAATCACTTTCACACGAAATACCGATTTGGTGCGAAATCACTGATTTCGCTTGAAATGTTTCAAACGGAATTAGTTTTCAAACGGAATCAGTTATTTCGTGTGAAATAACCTCAATTTTTCAAATGGAATCAGATGTTCGTTCAAACAAAATCACCTTTTTGGTCCAATTTTGTCACTTTTAATCTGAATTTAGGTCTGATTCTCTCAAGGCTTTGTTAAAACACTATTGCGCGTATAATGTGAGAAAATTAGCTGATTTTAACCGTGAAAAGTTGTTAATTTCGAAAAAGAAGGTGTAGAAAATGGAAATTGCAGCTGAATTGGTAAGAACTCCTCCTCCTGAGCTCTGATACCACTTGTAGGATCGTTTTCAGACCCGAAATGAGTCGTTCAGAGGCGTTCTACTCAATATGAAAGGCGGAAACAGACATATCGAGTTCGATTCAGCTAGAAATTCACTTTAAATGTCTTTCTGATTGATTTGACAAAGTTTTACCGCAAGATGACATTTCGGCAGCACTTCGGCTCCGGAATCACACATCCAAGACTACTTCAAACGAAATCAGGACACTCCTATATATAGGCAGGCTAATTTCGCTTGAACATGACTCAAGCGGAATCAGTTTCACACGGAATCACTCAAGCGGAATTAACAGCTTGATTTCGTGTGAAATGACACATGTGTCATTTCAAACGAAATTACCTATACACACACATTTTCTCGTTTTCCGTGCCCTGATCTATACAATCTAGTACAAGACTCGATACAAGACGAAATCGACAGACGCATGCATCAACACCGACCCTACCCTGGGAGCGGGAGCCGCGAACCAGTCAGATGGTATCGGTGTTTATTAAATATGCAGCGGAAAACTTTCATCAGGACCGTAGTTAGGAAATATTTATCAGAGTTTAAAGCACCATATTTTTATAATAAACAACAAAGTGGAATAAAACCCATGTTTTATTTACAATACAATTTATAGGGATAAACCCTAATTATTGAAAACAAAGTCTCATTTTTATTTAGGTAACTTTTATAGCCACTTTTGTAAGCCTTCGGTGCTCTCCAGCCGACTTCTATTAACTTCACACTAAGTTACCTAAAACGCGTTTTAAAAACATTTTATCAGCAAGAAATACTGGTGAGTGCATCCTAGTTTAATTAAAACAGCATTTTATATTTTCACAGTAATGAGAGCTATTACAATGTTTCTATCTACCAAATTACCACCCACGGTACTTTCAATCCTGACTTGTGGTCATGTTACTATTCTCAGTTACAGAGTCCTAGATCAATCTGGTAGGGTAACGAATACGTGATCGGGGTTATAATACTTACAACGAGGCAGAGCTTCGCTTATTAGGGGGTATTAGGCTACAACTTTATCCTACCGAATGTTTGAGAGAGAAATTAGAATTCTGAACAATTGAAATGGCCGATCCTAGCCCCTTTTATAGCTGGTTGAAGGGCGGCTCGCGCCCCGCGAGGGCCTACTCTCCATCCTTCGCGGCCCGTGAGGGAGCTTGGGTCGGTTTGAGGGTTGATGAGTCAGCGCGTAGAGTTGACACTGTCACACCCTGACTTTTGCGGAAGCGTGGTTATTGGTGTGACTTTCTTAATACCATAGCATTCAATCATAACAACGCTATATGATAAAACCATTAGATGTTCATCCATAAATTAAGTTTGAAAATAGCACAACATAATTGTTTGAAACATCGACACCAAATTCAAGTTACAAACCACAACAAGGTTTAAGGAGTTCACTAAGACTCGACAAAAGACCTTAAACAAACCCGAGTTTAGGACCATGTATCTCGTCCAGGATTAAGATACATCTCCTAAACCCTAAAGACTTGGATGACATCTTTTATTTATAACGCAGCTTGAAAACATGCAAACACCTTCCAGATCCACTTAGTTCCCTGAAATACATGTAATTTGAAAACAACAACAAAAGTTGAGCGAGTTCATGTGTTTGTGTATATGTATGTATAAAACCTTTGTAAACAGTGTATGTATGTTTGTAAATCCCGGTATGAAAGCAAACAAGGAAAAGATCACCAATGGTTTGCAAGGCCACTGATATGTGTGACGGCGTAGGAAGGCTCAAACCTAGCAAATTTGTACCGGGCTTCCGGCTGGAAGACATAGTCACCCTATGGGCCACCCTGGTCCTCGTGGGTGTGGGCTCGCTACACCCAAATAGATCTATCACTCATGCCCCTCGGTCCTTATACGAGGATTAATGGTCTCAAGTATGCGCCTACCCATTCACATGATCTATGGTACTTTCCTAGGCTAACCATAGCAATTGTATTTGTATGTAATCCTTTTGTAACATGTATTTCACCCCCGAAGTTAATAAACAAAACACTTTAAAGAAAAGGGGGACATGAACTCACAGTCTTGCATCTTCAGTACTCGTAACTCAAATCCCTTCAGCAAACACGACTATCTACAATGTACTAGGGTCTATTAGACAAACGGGCCGTGCCTTGACTTGGAATTAACGTTTCTGAGTTACGTTTCTTTTATGTCTTCAATATTATTCCAAGTTATAATTACTTGTTAAAATAATAATTATTTTAACTTTAAATTATATTTAATTTTGGAATAACTGTTAAACGATATTTTTGTAATAATGCTTCTCAAGTATTTATACTCACATTTCCTTCCCAAGGATGGGGGTATCTCATACATGTATATTCATATCCTTGTATTTGTTAAGTATTCTTATACTTAATTTCTCATCAATTATTCCGGAATAAATATCCAATACATATTTCCAAAATATATGTTTTATTACTTAGAAAAATTATTCATAATTTTTCTTTTGACAAAACTTATTTGTAGTTTCAAATTAATATATTTTCAAGTCTCACTTCAGAAAATATATTTAAACTTATGTTATCCAAAACAATGTATTCCAAGAAAATATTTTTTTTTTACTTCCAGAAAATAATATACTTTCTCCTTGTCAAAAATATGATATAACTTGGTAATATTTGGAAAAATCATATTTTTGCTTCTTTATATCCAAAATATCATTTACCAAAAATATATTTATAAGCATATTTTCTGGAATATTTTGGTAAGTTACATTTCTTAGTTCAGTTTCTCAATATTCTGAGTGTAACTTGTGTATTTATTCCTTGAGATTTTTGGTATACTTTGGAATGTAATTTCTTGGTGTTTTATTAAGTTATATCACTTTAACCCTAAAATAATACAACTATTACAAGGTATGCAAATATTCACACACACCATGTCTTTAATGTATATATATTCTAAATATATATTTACCCATTTTTATTTATAAAAACCAACCTCCAATATTTGTATTTTTGTAACAAAAATTATGGCAAAGTTTATATAGAAAGTTAATGGTTAAGATACACTTGTAAATATTTGTTAGAAAATATTTTTCTAAGTGTTTATATTTTTAGAAAATTTTGCCATAGTTTCCCTAAAAATGGAGGTGTCCATGCTATCAAAGCATATCATTTTCTTTTTAAAATCATCACAAACAATCAACAATCAACCCTAAGCAACTTACACTTACCAATTTGCCATAATCATGTGATTTATATAACATCATGAACTTGAACTTTCATAAAAACTTGTAGTAACTTGGTAGTGTTTTTAGTAGGTTTAGTTACCCTTTAAAATGTATTTACTTCTTTAAAAACTTCATCTTTAAAGAAGTTGGGTGTTTACAACTTCCAAACACATTTTCTAAAAATGCTTCTTTATGTAGTCTTTTTGTTGCACAAGTGTTTCTACACTTGTTTAACCCTTAAAAATAGTGTTTGTTTATGTAAAAATCAAGTCTATGTAAATCTTGTTATTCAACTTAGTTTCTTTGGAAAACTATTTTTGAAATCATCCAAGTTTATGTCTAGTAATCATGTTACATGCTTCATCACTCATAAAATCATTTTCATTTTCAAGTTCATGAGAAACATAAAGTATGATGATCTAGGTCTTTCGCAAGATCACCACCTTAACTTACTAGATCATATGTTTAATCACAATCTAGTAGGTTTCATATGATGTCTAACATCACTAACACAAATAATCAATCATCAAGAAGCAAATCAACACTATTCAACATGTATTCTTATGTTATTAAGCTTATGTTAATGTTTCATGATTATGTTCTTTAGTGTTCTTCAAGATTAACAAAGTTCATCATCTTTTAACCAATTAAATATGAAGTAAAATCAAGTGACAAGAAGCTTACTACTAGCACAAGGGCTAGGGAAGAACACAAGAAGATAAAGGTGACAAATGTGATGGATAATAGCAAATGGGAAAGGTCCTTCAAGATCCACAAGCTCCAAACTTCCTTAGACACCTTCTAGCACCTTGTGATGAACTTGGATTGGATGAACAATGGATGAAGGTGGTGGTGGTGTTGTGGGCTCGCGGCTGTGAGGGAGCAAGAGAAGAGGGAGAGAGTTGTGTGTGAAGTGGGTGTGAGATAATGAGAGCTCTTGATCTACTTATAACCATATTAAGGGATTAACCATTGGGTATTATGCTTCACAAGTACAAGACATGATCTTCTACCAAATCAAATAAGACTAAGTGTAATCAAGGAAGATCTTTGGGTGGTGGGGCCACCTTGTGACCGTAAGCATGAGGGGGGGGGGGGGGTCTAGTTGGTTTCTAATGATGGTTAAGTTAATTGGTTAGAACTTAAGTGTATTAGTTATATGTTATGCATATTATGTGTTAGGGTGTTCGGGGATCATAACTAGCTTAGAATTGATAAAACAATGCTTCTAGTATAATTTTGATGTTTCGGGTAGTGTCCGATTGTTCGGTTAGATACCGGTTCGTTAAAGTGTCAAACTATACCGTTTAGTGTTCTTTATGTACCCTTTGGTGACACTTTTAATTCCCGACACTTAGGAAAGCATTCAGGAACATTTAGTCATATTTTAGCATGATACTAGCTTGTTAAAAAGCTGGTTTTTGCTGAAATATGCTGAATTCAGCACTTTATATGGGTTTTAGGCACTTTGCGGCACTTAAACTATTACTTAAAAATGCAGTTTTGTGGTCCTTACTTTCCTACACACCATACTAGTGTAGTACTTAGTCTCTGGCTCATACTGGGTCTTAAAACACCGTCTGTCTATGTACTGAACCTCGTCAGCATTTTACTGAGTTATCCGCTAACTGTGCTAACTGTGCTTTGTGCATCGTTTGTGAAAATATGATTTGCATGTAATAATGAAGTGACATCATGCAATATGTGATGCACATGTAAGTATGATGCAGTAATCAGAAAGCAGTTAAATATATTCCAGCACAGTCATTAAGCACTAATCAAAATTAATTAATTGTACGGATGCATGCAAATTTGGCAGTTGTCACATTCTCCCCCTGTTAAGAAAATTCCATCCTCGAAATTTGTACTACCTTAACTCCTTAGGGTTTCATTATGCGTGTATGTATATGAATAATACTGGGGTAGACAACTACAAAACCGAATCTAATCTTATTCACATCAGGTGAATTCCAGGGATATATTTCAACAACAAGAACCCAATGGTTAAAAGGTATGTGTTCTAGCATTTGATGTCAAAGGACACGAGATGTATAGATGTATAATCTGGCGTAACTTAGTTAACAGGGGTGCAACAAAGGAGTTTTGACCAAAGGATTTTCAAGCAATTGGTCACAATATGCAAACGAGTTTTTACAAACCATAGCATCCGCTATATGAACTCAAAATCAATCAACTTGAATATGAAAATGATCTGTCAATTTTCGAATAAATAAATGGTAGGGATTGGTGTGCTAACATTCTTGAATTGCGAGAATACATCGAATGAAATACAAGCGAATCTGGTGTATCATTGTCTTAATTCGTAGTTGTATTAGGAATGTTTAGATGACAAGCCAAACAAAAGTATGTGTAGTTTTGTGTGAAACGGTTGACCATGATTAGCGCAAGCTACAAATTTGTAATGACACCACAAGGTGTCGTAATTGACATATTTCAATAATAGCGGTGACCGAACAAGTTCACCGTGTTGGAAATCAAAGGAAAGCGTACTGAAACAACTCTGAAAGTTTGATTTAAACTGCGTCATGGGGTTTTCAATTGGATATGGAACATCAAAGAACTATTGCTTCTGACTGAAGGTGGAAAGCAATAAACACTGCAGAGTGTTCAATTTATAACGAATGAATCGTTAGGAGGTACACCGTGATATGAAATGAATCTGGGTACCATTGTCTTAACACACAACTGTGTTGAGACCGCTTTAATCGTGATGAACAAAATGGATTTAGAACAAATAAATAGACAATTAAATCCGTGTATGAGGTGCGTAACCAAATTAGCGCAAGCTTCAATTCTGTGAAAGCGTCACCGCAAGGTATCGGAACCAACAAACGATTTAGTGGAGTCGTAGACCAACCAAGTCTACTACGACTCGAAACAAAAGAACCTTTGCAAAAATATTCGAATATGATGCTCTCAATACATCATATGACATCTTAAATTGAATATGCGAAGTGGATAAGTTCAAGCAATTGAACTTGGTTTCAACGTAACCTGACAATAAACGTGTGCATCAACAAGGGAATCTCAGCATGGTTACGAAGATAAGCCATGAATGTAACTTGAAAGAAAAGAAGTTTCAAGAAAGTGTGTTGACTTGATAGCAAAGGGGCCAACAAGTACAATGATGTAGGTTATTCGAATCATAAACAAATAGTTAGCTTTTTAAAATAATATTTGAACTTTAATGAAGCGTTTATTCGAAACGAAACCACATGCGTAGCAAATGGTGCATGTGTGACATATAAGTTTCCAAGTAATGGAACAATGAGTATTTCTAATAATGAAGAAATGACCAAGTATCGAAGCAATGTGTGTTCGCTCTCAGTGAAGAAAATTAACGCGATGCAACTACCATTAGGGGGGGTAGAGATGCAAACATCCATTCGTTAGAAGCAAAAGTGGAGATTTCAACAAAAGAAATTTGAGTACTTTCTGTTTGGTTAACTGAAATAGCACATTTGTCAGGATAATGGGGTTTGCTTGAGTTAACAGGTGTGGTTCCTAAGTGACAACCTTTACGAGTTTTGACCTGGGTTCCCAAAGGATTAAGCACATGTTTTCTAGATTCTCAAAGTCTCACATTCTGTGTACAACTGTTTTGTGCGTTGCGTAGGAAACACAATTTTTGTGTAGGTTTAAATCAAGTTATTGTCCCACAATTCCCCGGTATACTTTCTTCCTGAATTCACATACAATGACACTCAATCATCGATCAGTCTTAAAATAGTAGTTAGGTCCTCATAGTTAGTTAAATAATTCGTTAACCCTAAGCAAGAGTTGCCAACTCTTGTTGGTTAGCTCGTTCGGCTCCTGGTAATTGATGCTCATTTGAAAATCATCGTCTTTCTTCTTAATGAGCAGAACTGGTGTTACTCAAAACGGGAAGCTTGGTCTGTTAACTTCCTTCTCTATCAACTACTGAAGCTATACTAACAATCCTTGCATCTCCGAAGGTGTAAGTCGCTAAGGTGCATTGACTGCAGGCGCGGCGTCTGGAATCAAATCGATGCGAAGTTCGACTTGTCGTTGATGAGATAATTCAGGCAAGTCTTCGGGGGAAGACTTCAGGCTGTTCCCTTATCACAGGGATATCTTCCAACTTCGGCTTAGCGGCTTCCTTGTCCATAATGTGTGCTAGGAAGGCAACGCATCCTTTGCGTGAAAACTCCCGTGCCCTCAAGCACTAGTAATTTGTATAGGCGTATCCTGCTTCATGAGTCGTGATTGCTTCGTCGTTCGTCATTGGGATGCGGATAAAAAAACCTCCACTCGATTGCTCGACAACTGGCCCATCCCAATTACCATATCGAGGCTTCCTATTAGCTAGTTCTATCGAGTGCGGGTTATCTAACTTACCCCTTTACTAAACCAAGTATATTCT
Organism: Helianthus tuberosus; assembly: GCA_030545235.1. NCBI lineage: Eukaryota > Viridiplantae > Streptophyta > Magnoliopsida > Asterales > Asteraceae > Helianthus > Helianthus tuberosus. Next base: position 21,751 of record JARYGA010016411.1, read on the forward strand.
TAAATTCATGAGATACGAAGCTAAGGTCGTTACTGGTATCGAACAACATAGATCAAAAAAATTTTGGTTGATGGAGAACGTACCAGTAACCGCATCTGGATCCTGGCATGCTTCACGAGCTCCGATGTTAGATGCCCCTTCACGATCTTGGTTAATCCTCCTTGGGCACTCTTTCCTAAAGTGCCCCACGTTCCCACATCTGTAGCAGCCCGGTATTTTATCATTGTTATTTCCGCCTTGGTTATTGTCATCATTTCCTCCTTTTATGGGACTCTTCGCCCAACAGGCATCCTTGTTGTGCCCTTTCTTTCCACACCTACTGCACTTAGGCTTTAGACATCGACATTTGTGGTGATACTTGCACTTATCACTTCTCGGCTTAGCTCCCAAGTAAATCTTAACATCGGCCTGATTGTTGTTAGGGCAATCTTTCTTGAAATGCCTCCTGTCCCCGCAGTCGAAACAACCTCGAGCAAGTTTTTGTTCATCATTGGTCCTACTTTGATAGTCGTCATTGACGTTGCTTCCTTCGTGATCTCCGTTACCAACTTGTCCTTCGTTTCCATGTCCCGCTCCGATTTGACACATCTCCTTGACATGCCCTACTTTGTCGCAGACATCACTTCTTCCACACCTACATGGCCTAGTATGATGAAGTAGGCAGTCTTCGCACTTAGGTAGAGTGTCCATGTACTCCTTTCTCCATTTGGCTTTGTTCGTTCGGGTATCTTCCTGTAAGTCAGTGAGCTTCCTTTTGTCCTTTCCGGATGACTCTATCTGAGTTTCCTTCTTCTCATCAGGGTTTGAAAGCTTTTCCAGTCTAACCGCTTCTTTACTGAGTGCCACACTTAATTCGAACGCATCGAGAGCTGTTGGCGGAGCTGATACCGTCATTAAGCGCAGGATCTGAGGCGCCAGTCCCCAGATGAATCGCTCCATCCTTTTCAACTCTGGTTCCACTAGGTACGGAACAACTCGTGACAAATCGTGAAGTCTCTGCACGTACTCTGCCACTTTTGGACCTTCCATCTTTAGCTTCCAGAATTCGAATTCTAGCTTCTGGATCGCCATTTGAGAGCACAACTCCCTACGCATTATTTCCTTCAGCTCATCCCATGTTAAAGCATTCGTAGTAGCTCTGCCCAATATTCGAACCTGAGAGTTCCACCATAACCAGGCCCCGTCTTGAAACGATCCTGACGCATATGGGACTTGTTGCTCTAGCGTACATCCGCTCATTCGCAAAACAGAATCCATATTTTCGGTCCATTTCACTGTGACAACCCTCACAAAACCAGGTATCCGTACAATTAATTAATATTTGACTAATGCTTAATTACTGTGCTTGTTTACAACTGTGGTTCAACTGTTTCTTGGTTTCCGATACATACATATACATGCATCATACCTTACTACTGTCACTCTATTATTTACACACAAACATCAGTGACAACCTTGAAGCACAAAAGCACAGTTAGCACAATAAACGGATAACCCAGTAAACATGCTGACATAGCCAGCACTAGACAGACACTGTCTCTGAGGCCAGTATGAGCTGGGAATAGATTACTACACTAGTAGGGAGTGTAGGGAGGTGAGAATTGTAAAACTGCGTCACTAGGTGATAGTTATAGTGACCGGATGTGCCTAAAACATGCTCTAACTATAAAATTCTACACTTTATTACAAAATTCAGCATTTTTACAAAGCTAGTAAAGTGCAAAAACTTGGTAAAATAATTCTAGACACTTTCCAAAGTGTTGGTAATTTATTGTGAAACTAGAAATATTATTAAAGACACTTTAAAGCTTTATTTGATGCTTTAACGAATTAACATCCAACCGGACTTTACCCGGAACACAGAAATATTGCCAAAAACATTGTTACACTTTTTTTTTTCCTGAGCTAGTTATAGTCCCTGAGCACTATAAAACCTTACATAATACCCGGTACACGCCAAACACTAGACATAACCTTAAACTCCCACTAATTAATTTATTTACCCACAAATGTTACAAATTACCCCCCCCCCCCTCCCATGCACCTAACCGTCCCCATGGGGTCCCCTATTCAAGACTTTTATAAACTTTACAAATCCCCATGTGTTGCATGTGAAGATGATGATGACACTTACACTTATAACCTAGTTACCAAATAACTTGCATCTAACCCCCCTTTTGTGCCTTAACCGTCCCTAGGGACCCCACACACCAAAGGTGGATATAATCTTCACTAAATATTCCCTCTAATCTTTATTGGAAGTTGATAGATTGTGTTGGTACTATCGTTTACATATGTTCCAATGGACAAAGGAAATTGGATATTAAATAACCATCATCACTCTCATTTATCATCAAAACACCTTACACAATTTTCTTCTCCTCTCCCCCTCACTAGCTACGGCCGAGAACACCCCCTCACACCCCACCACCTTTCGATTTTCCTTCACCAAATCCAAGCCTCTCACAAGGTGATTCAAGGTGGTTTAGAAGGTGTGGAGCACTCGGAACTCGAAGGACCTCTCTTGTTTGCCATTAACCACTCATTTTACTCCATTGATCTTCCCTAGCCTCGAGCTAGTAGTAAGTGCCTTAAATCATCATCTTGTTCTTATTTTTGGTGGTTAATAGTTGAAAGAATGAAAAATATTGAGAAACTCTAAAGAACAAAATCGAAAGTCTTGAAAATGAAATGAACAAGTTGGATAAAGAGAAGACACATGTGTAAATCTTATGAATCTTATCTAGTTGTGATTATTTTATATTGTTTGATGCTAGTAGTGGGATAGATCATCATCTAACCATGCTAGATCATGTTCATGGAACATGAACTAGTAGTTTGTTAAGTGTGAAAGTTACAAGATGATGAACTCTTCCACTACCAAAACATGAACTTGTGTAAAAGAGATTTTTCTAGTAAAATAGAGTTCTAAACTAGCAGATCTAAAGATCTACAAGTGGTTTTTCGAAAGAACCAAGTAAAAGATACAAGACTTGTTTTGAAGTCGGATCTTACATAACAAAAAGCATTTTTGTGAACAAACAAGTGTGTAAACACTTGTGTGACAAGAGGATTTAACAAAGAAACACTCTCATAACTTTTGACTAGAAGTCGTAAAATTGCATATTCTTTAAAAATAAAGTTTTCTAGAAACTAATTTTATTTTTAAAGATGGAAAGATCTACTAAATATGTTGGAAAGTTACTACAAACTTTTACACAACTTACAAGTTCATGAGTTTGCGATTTATACTTGTTTTGACTAATTGAATGTTTGAATATTGTATACTGATGATTGGAAAATTGATTGATTGAATTTCGAAAAGAAAATGATACGCTTGTAAGCGTGGACACCTCCACTTACAGAGGAAACTCTGGCGAAATTTTTCTAGAAAATAACACTTAGAATATTTTGGTGACAAGTGTTTATAAATATATTTTTGACTTGTTTTCCAAACAAACTTCGCCATGATTTTTATTACAAAATTTCCAAGTGTCGGAGGTGGATTTTCGTAAATGAAACTTGTTAAATATATATTGAGAATATATATTTCATAGTAAAACGCTTGTGTGATTTTATGATCATTTTGTGAACTACATATTATTTTTAGAGTAAAAATAATATAACTGGAATACATTATGAAAGCACGACTCCAAAATAATACCAACGCTATCACAAATAAATATCTAAGTTACGCCGGTATTATTATTACCACCCGAACTTTAAATGTAACTTATGTATTTTTGGGGAAAAATACTCTTAAATGCGTGTTTTGATAAAAGTATTATTTTGGAAATCGTATGGTATAAAATATAATATTTTTGAGAAAAATATGTATATTTTGGAGATAGAATATTTTAGACAAATGAATAAAAATATATTTTATTAAGTGAGACTTAATAATATATTTTTGGATTTATAAAAACGCACATGTATTAAAACCCCCATCCTTGGGAAGGAATACAACTATTAAATAATTAAGAATTGTAAATACGAAATAGTTGCCTAACTATTTCCCAAAAACGTTAAACCTTAAGCCAAGGCACGGCCGTCCGTCTAATAGAAGTTAGTACGTGTAGGTCGTCACGCAGCAGGTTGATTTGGAGATACTATTTCGAGACGCACTTCTGTGAGTTCATGTCCCCCCCTTTTATCTTAACTGTTTTCAGTTTTTACACTTCGGGGGTGAAATACATGTTACATTTACTACAAACATTTTATACACGGTATGATTAGCTAAGGAACTTACTGCTAGATCACGTGAATGGATAGGATATTATCGTAAGACCATTAATCCTTGTATAAGGACCGAGAGGCATGAGTGATAGATCTATCGGGTGTTGCGAGCCCCACACATGGGCCAGCGTGTGGCTGCATGTGGTGACTATGTCGTTCCGCCGGAAGTACCGGTATGAAATCCGCGTTACAGGTTTGAGTGCTTCCTAGGCCATGTCACTTATTAATGTATTAGCTACACATTAATTGATCTCTTTTTCCTTATCGCTACATACCAAGAACATACATTCATACAGACATATTACAAAGGTTTATACATACTCACTTACACATGAACTCGCTCAACTTTATGTTGATTTTTCAAACTACATGTATTTCAGGAAACTAATGGATCTGGCACGGTATGCACGTATTTTCAAGCTGCGTTTGAATAAAGAAGTCATCCAGGGTTTAGAAGGTGTAACCTCTTCCTGGACGGGTTACATACCCCTAAACCTAGTATTGTTTAAAGTCTTTATAAACTTAATTAAATCAAGTTAAGGTTTGTAACTTATTTTGTGATTGTTGAAAATGGGATTTTTCTAACTTTATTAATGGATGAATATCTCATGTTTTTATCATATAGCATTGTTATGATTGTTGCTATGGTATTAAGAAGTCACACCAAATAAACCCACGCTTCCGCAAAGCCAGGGTGTGACAGCTTGGTATCAGAGCCTCGATCACAGCGAACTAGGATTCTTTCTCGAGTCTAGACTATGATCAACAGGGCTCTCACGAAAATGTTTTCAAACACTTTTACATTGCATACACCATACGTCCAGATCCAGGGCACAAGACCTTTTTACAAACAAAAAGGCACAAATACACTTTTCAAAATTTATAGTCCAAAAGGAAAATTTAGTCTGAGAGGCTGAAGGAGTAGTCTAGTGGGACTAGGAGGCTTAGTCTGAGAGGCTGAGGGAGTAGTCTAGTGGGACTAGGAGGCTTAGTCTGAGAGGCTGAAGGAGTAGTCTAGTGGGACTAGGAGGCTCAGTCTGAGAGGCTGAGGGAGTAGTCTAGTGGGACTAGGAGGCTTAGTCTGAGAGACTGAGAATTCAATCTGAGAGATTGGGAGATTTTAGTCTGAGAGACTAGGAAGTTCAGTCTGAGAGGCTGAGAGGATAGTCTGGGGAAGACTAGGACGATTACATGCGTACATTGTTACTACTTAATTGATGATTATTGATATACGTGCACACATGGTGAATATTTGCATACACTAATTGTTAATAACTACTATGGGTACACATGCTATGACTATTATGTACCGGCACACATGTCACTCTATTTAGAAAGCGAGTTATCAGACATTGATAACCCTACGGCCACCGCCACGGATAAGGAGACTGCATCTGCGCCGGAGATATTTACGGCAGACACTGAGAGTGATCCTGATATGCCGACCAAGGACGAGGACGACTTCCAACAGTCCGCGCTACCAGATTCTGGTAATACTTTACCCTTGCTGATGGCTTCTCTGACAAGAATCCTTCTGTCACTCTTGTTTCGGTCCATGACCACTTCATCACTGGTCATCCCGACGGTGAGCACACTATGGATCCGATCCTAGACAATGCGCCCCTTGTGGACATCCCTTCCGAAGGATGGTTACTCGACAAACAATATATGACTACGTTGGCATGCTTATCAATGGTCCTCCTGCCGACGCCCATGACGATAGAAAATTAGACGAGGACACTGTTACTAACTTCACTTCTTAAGACCCCTGTTAACAAGCCATCCTCTGATTCTAGCATGCATTTAGACTCCTTTGAGTCTGTGATACCTGCAACCTTACAAACAGCTGGAGTACAGAATTCTACTACTGACACAAGACGACGACGACATGGCTGCTGCACTATCACCTACTCGAGGCACCACACCGTTACACGACCCAGGGCCTGCTGCTGAGCTAGCTTCTGCACCTTTTGAGTCATCCTGATGTTGCAACTGCTGGTCCTACACCCTTGCTTGGTCATGACACTATTACTTTTGGTTTACTAGGCATTGCACTCCTACTATCTAACCCAGTACCAGCACCTGACAATCTCCTTATTGGTTGAAACGTTTGTTTTTGCATCCATAACCGCTGATGTTGCTCCTTTCCCCTATGAAGACCGACGTCCATTGAGCCAACGCGCCTATCGCTTTCTTTCAAGACATACCTGCACCCCGGAGAGGTACTCCAGGTCAGTACCCACGTAATGATCATTTTGCTACAACAGCATTTTCTACGGCCTTACAGGCCGCACCGCTTACTCCTTTCACCCCTACATCGCTGTACGAGCCGATTGGATGGATCCTATAATACACTATGCAGATTTTAGACCCTTACCATTCCTCACGTTATGGAGGCCACATACGAGATGAGTTGCTCCTGTAACACCAACTACAGTTTGGGGATATGAGTCGTAGAACGTTGGAGCTTGAGCTGACACCACAATTGGCAAGTTCAGATGCAAAACATTACATAACCGGAAACATGATTTAAGTGTCTACATCACAAGACAACATTTTGTCAGAAAAGTTTATGTAAGACACCACGTCCTCCACCCTGTCTATTGTCAGCATACTTTGATTCGCCACATACATCAAGGTTCCTTTTGCGCTCTCGACCGTTGCCATTACACCGTTCCTAGGATTCTGATACTCATTTCTTTACTATCGAGCGGCAGAGCAGACAATTACTCCGACGTATATACAAGCTCGAGGAGGGACTCACGCGTGTTAGCAGCCACTTTTCTTTCCTCCTCCACCTCAGTCACCAGTATAGTTGGTTTCTGGATTATGCGGATTGCATTACACTTGGGTAAAGACACTAATAATAAGTCGGGATTGCGGAGACTTGTGAGGACCACTTCTGATTATGAAATTTTGATGCACTAATATACGTGTTGGACAAGGGTAGGGTGACCCTGTGTCCCTTCTAATGTGATACATTTTGTAAGACACAGTGATTGTGGCCGGAGGATAACGAAAGCCCAATCATCTTTAAACATGCGGCAATGCTTATGACTAATAACTAATGAAAGACTCAGTCGCTATGTTCCCACTAAGCACGCTGTTGATCAGCGTATTTGTGCTATAACTATAATACTACATGCTTACTTACTACGTTCTTATTTACAAGTTGTGCAATAATTGTAATGATATGTGATTGAATAATATAACGATTGTGTATATACATATATGTAATACACCTCTGAGGTCTTATTCGCTAATTAGAGGCTTGTGTGCTCGTGTACTTAACAAGACCAGACCTAATCGACTTTCTTCTAGGAAGATGTCGACTCAAGGGAACACCAACAACCCTCTGCCGACGACAGAGGCGGAATTTCAAGAACGCCTCTTGCAGTTCATCTCGCAGTACAAGGCCCTTCGCTCCGAGCGCAGCGGAAGTACCTCAGGAAATAACCCACCCAACGGCTGCACCTACAAGCAGTTCTTGGGCTGCCAGCCCCTACATTTCGACGGTACTGGGGGTGCTGTAGCCTTCGTGCGCTGGGTTGAGAAGACGGACACTGTTTTGCGTGCGAGCAAATGCGCCCCAGAGGATCAGGTCACGTACATTTCCAGGCTGTTCCGAGATGGGGCTCTGTCATGGTGGAAACTCCAGGTTCAGACGTTGGGCGAGGCTGCTGCGTATGCTTTATCATGGGACGAGCTAAAAGAGCTAATGCATAAAAAGTACTGTTCGAGAACAGAAAGACAGAAGGTGGAAACTGAGTTCTGGAACTTGAAGATGGAAGGTTCAAAAATAGCTGAGTACGTGGAGAAGTTCCAAGTTCTGTCACATATTATTCCATACATGGTAGATCCAGAGTTTAAGAAGATTGAGCGTTTCATTTGGGGATTGGCACCTCAAATCATGAGCATGGTGACAACATCAAAGCCTGCAACGATCGCTGAGGCCATCAATCTAAGTGTGGCCTTGACTGAAGAGGCAATCAGGATGAACAAATTTTCAACCTCTGAGGAGAAGAAGGAGACTCATGTAGAGTCATCTGGGGACAACAAGAGAAAGTTGGTAAATTTCAAACAGGGTACCTAGTCGAGTAGCAACAACAAGGCCAAAAAGAGGAAAGAGTACATGGGTAAGCTACCTAAATGCGACAGGTGCCGACGTCATCATACCAGACGATGTAAAAATGGGAAGTGTGACAACTGTGGCAAAGTGGGACACAACAGGGAAACATGTTGGCGTGAGACGAAGCGTGGAAAGAAAGGAAAGGGGAAAGTTAAGGGATGTTATACCTACGGGGATATGAGGCACTATAGGAAAGTTTGCCCAAGGGAGATTAAGCAAAATCATGGGAAAAATGTCTAACACCGGAGCCAGGGAAGCACGCCAGGAATCCAAGCATGGATATCGGTACGTCCCGAATTACTTAATGTTATGCATCTGTATTGCCAAATACTGTTGCAAATTTTATGATTCGCACCTCTAGAGTTCGAGAGTATAATTGGTTTCAGTAGCGAGTAAGTAGATATTCCAGTACCCATTAGAACTAGCTTAGGGGAAGCTAGTGGGAGCCAACACAGTAACTGGAATCGGCAAGATAGAACCCGGAGAACGTAAGTTTATGCTAGATCTATTGCCAGTTGAGTTGGAAAGCTTCAACGTGGTAATTGGATGTATTAGTTGGCAAGCGGTCGAGCGGAGGTTGATATCCGCACCTCGATGACGAATGAAGGAACGATTGTGACTCACGAAGCAGGATACGCCACCACCGATCATGAATTGCTTAAGGCACGAAAGTTGTTGTGGGAAGGATGTGTTGTTTCCTGGCTCATGTCGGGGACAAGGGAGCCGAAGAACTAAAACTTAACGATACCCCCGTGATCAGAGGATATCCTGAAGTCTTCCTCGAAGACTTGCCGGAATCATCTCCTCAACGATTAGTCGAATCTCGCATCGATTTAATTCCAGGCACCGCAGCTGTAGTTGATGCACCGTAGCGACTTACATTTTCATAGATGCAAGGATTGACAGTGTAGTTTCAGTAGTAAATAGAGAAGGAAGACAACAGACCAAAATTCCGTTTTTGGGTAACCTCAGTTCCGCTCATCAAGAAAAAGGACGATGACTTTCAAATGATCGGAAGTCGGACGAGCTAGCCAACCAGGGTCGGTGGCTCTTGCTAAGGATTGACGAATTACTTATTTGACTAACTGTAAGGGTCCGACTACCATTACACGACGGATCGACGATCGAGTGTTATTGACGGTAAATTCAGTAAGAAGGTATACCGAGGAAAAATTGTGGGACGACGACTTGTTCTTAGACGTACACAAAAATAGTGCTTCCTACACAATGCACAAACCAGATCCACACGGGACACAAAATCTGGAGGATTTAGAAAACATATATTTAGGACCTTTGGGAACCCAGGTCCAAACTCGTAAGGGTTTTTATTTAGGAACCATATCTGTCAACTCAATCAACTATCATTAACCCGGCGCATATGCCAGTTCCGTTGACCAAACAGAGAGTACTTGGCTTTCTTTTACTTCTGGCGAGTAGATGTTTGCATCTCTACTCCCCTTAATGGTAGTTGCATCACGATAATTTTCTCGCTGAGAGCGAACACACATTTGCTTCGATAGTTGGTCATTTCTTCACTTTAGCAGATACTCGTTGTTCCTTTTCTAGGAAACTTACCTGACATACATGCATCATGCTACGCATGTGATTTCGTTTTGAATAAACACTTCATTGGAAATTACATATTATTTGCTAAACCTAATTACTGATCCCTGATTCGAGTAACCTACATTATTGTTATTGTTGGCTCTTTTGTTACCAAGCCAACACACTTTCTTGAAACCGCTTTCTTTCAAGTTACATTCATGGTTTATTTTGCTACCATGCCGAGAATTCCTTGTTGATACATACGTTTATTGTCGGGTTACTTTGAAACCAAGTTCAATTGCTTGAACTTATCCAGTTCACAGGTTTAACTTGAAACGCTATATGATGTATTGGGAGCATCATATTCAACTATTTTTACCGAGATTCTTTCATTACGAGTCGTAGTAGATTCGGTTGGTCTACGACTCCACTAAATCGTTTGTTTGATTTCGATACATTGTGGTGATACTTTTACAAGATTGAAGCTTGCGCTAATTTGGGTTACTCATTTCATACACGGATTTAATTGCCTATTTACTTGTTAACAATCCATTTTGATATCCACGATCGAAGCAGTCTTAACACAGTTATGTGTTAAGGCAAAGGTACATAGATCCAATTCATAAGCACAGGTACCTCCTAACGATTCTTTCATTGTCAATCAAATGCCTTGCGATACTTATTACTTTTCATCTTCGATTAGAAACAGTGGTTCTTTGATGTTCCGTATTTAATTGGAAACTCTATAACATGGTATAAATCAAACCTTCAGATTGTCTCAGTACACTTTCATTTGGTTTAAAACACGGTGAACTAGTTCAATCACCACTATTAATGAATTATTTCATTTCGACACCCTGTGGCGTCGTTACAAACTTGTAACTTGTGCCAATCATGGTCAACCGTTTCACACAAAACTACATGTACTTTTGTTTGACTTGTCATTTAAACATTCCTGATGCAACTACGAATCAAGACAATGATACACCAAATTCGTTTGTATTCCATTCAGTGTATCTTCACCATTCAAAAATGTCAACACACTAAACCTTACCAGACGTTTACTCAGGAGTTGACAGATCATTTTACTATGGCGTTTGAGTTGATTGATTTTGAATTCATATAGCGGGCGCTATGGTTTGTGAAAAACTCGTTTGCATATTGTAACCGATCGTTTAAAAATCTTATTAGTCAAAACTCCACTTTTGTGGAACCCCTGTTAGCTGGATTACGCTATACCATACGTCAAATACGTACATCAAAACGCTAGGAGCATGCACCTTTTTTTTAACCCTAGGATTCGGGTTGTGAAATATGTTTGGACTCACCTAATGTGAGTAATGTTTGCTTCGGATTGATAATTATCTACTTCGATATTATCCGTATACATACAAGTGTGACTCACCCATAAGGTAGTACAAATTTCGAGGATGAAATTTCTTTAACGGGGGGAGAATGTGACAACCCTCACAAAACCAGGTATCCATACAATTAATTAATATTTGACTAATGCTTAATTACTGTGCTTGCTTACAACTGTGGTTCAACTGTTTCTTGGTTTTTGATACATACATATACATGCATCATACCTTACTACTGTCACTCTATTATTTACACACAAACATCAGTGACAACCTTGATGCACAAAAGCACAGTTAGCACAATAAACGGATAACCCAGTAAACATGCTGACATAGCCAGCACTAGACAGACACTGTCTCTGAGGCCAGTATGAGCCGGGAATAGATTACTACACTAGTAGGGAGTGTAGGGAGGTGAGAATTGTAAAACTGCGTCACTAGGTGATAGTTATAGTGACCGGATGTGCCTAAAACATGCTCTAACTATAAAATTCTGCACTTTATTACAAAATTCAGCATTTTTACAAAGCTAGTAAAGTGCAAAAACTTGGTAAAATAATTCTAGACACTTTCCAAAGTGTTGGTAATTTATTGTGACACTAGAAATATTATTAAAGACACTTTAAAGCTTTATTTGACGCTTTAACGAATTAACATCCAACCGGACTTTACCCGGAACACAGAAATATTGCCAAAAACATTGTTACACTTTTTTTTTTCTGAGCTAGTTATAGTCCCTGAGCACTATAACACCTTACATAATACCTGGTACACGCCAAACACTAGACATAACCTTAAACTCCCACTAATTAATTTATTTACCCACAAATGTTACAAATTACCCCCCCCCCTCCCATGCACCTAACCGTCCCCATGGGGTCCCCTATGCAAGACTTTTATAAACTTTACAAATCCCCATGTGTTGCATGTGAAGATGATGATGACACTTACACTTATAACCTAGTTACCAAATAACTTGCATCTAACCCCCCTTTTTGTGCCTTAACCGTCCCTAGGGACCCCACACACCAAAGGTGGATATAATCTTCACTAAATATTCCCTCTAATCTTTATTGGAAGTTGATAGATTGTGTTGGTACTATCGTTTACATATGTTCCAATGGACAAAGGAAATTGGATATTAAATAACCATCATCACTCTCATTTATCATCAAAACACCTTACACAATTTTCTTCTCCTCTCCCCCTCACTAGCTACGGCCGAGAACACCCCCTCACACCCCACCACCTTTCGATTTTCCTTCACCAAATCCAAGCCTCTCACAAGGTGATTCAAGGTGGTTTAGAAGGTGTGGAGCACTCGGAACTCGAAGGACCTCTCTTGTTTGCCATTAACCACTCATTTTACTCCATTGATCTTCCCTAGCCTCGAGCTAGTAGTAAGTGCCTTAAATCATCATCTTGTTCTTAGTTTTGGTGGTTAATAGTTGAAAGAATGAAAAATATTGAGAAACTCTAAAGAACAAAATCGAAAGTCTTGAAAATGAAATGAACAAGTTGGATAAAGAGAAGACACATGTGTAAATCTTATGAATCTTATCTAGTTGTGATTATTTTATATTGTTTGATGCTAGTAGTGGGATAGATCATCATCTAACCATGCTAGATCATGTTCATGGAACATGAACTAGTAGTTTGTTAAGTGTGAAAGTTACAAGATGATGAACTCTTCCACTACCAAAACATGAACTTGTGTAAAAGAGATTTTTCTAGTAAAATAGAGTTCTAAACTAGCAGATCTAAAGATCTACAAGTGGTTTTTCGAAAGAACCAAGTAAAAGATACAAGACTTGTTTTGAAGTCGGATCTTACATAACAAAAAGCATTTTTGTGAACAAACAAGTGTGTAAACACTTGTGTGACAAGAGGATTTAACAAAGAAACACTCTCATAACTTTTGACTAGAAGTCGTAAAATTGCATATTCTTTAAAAATAAAGTTTTCTAGAAACTAATTTTATTTTTAAAGATGGAAAGATCTACTAAATATGTTGGAAAGTTACTACAAACTTTTACACAACTTACAAGTTCATGAGTTTGCGATTTATACTTGTTTTGACTAATTGAATGTTTGAATATTGTATACTGATGATTGGAAAATTGATTGATTGAATTTCGAAAAGAAAATGATACGCTTGTAAGCGTGGACACCTCCACTTACAGAGGAAACTCTGGCGAAATTTTTCTAGAAAATAACACTTAGAATATTTTGGTGACAAGTGTTTATAAATATATTTTTGACTTGTTTTCCAAACAAACTTCGCCATGATTTTTATTACAAAATTTCCAAGTGTCGGAGGTGGATTTTCGTAAATGAAACTTGTTAAATATATATTGAGAATATATATTTCATAGTAAAACGCTTGTGTGATTTTATGATCATTTTGTGAACTACATATTATTTTTAGAGTAAAAATAATATAACTGGAATACATTATGAAAGCACGATTCCAAAATAATACCAACGCTATCACAAATAAATATCTAAGTTACGCCGGTATTATTATTACCACCCGAACTTTAAATGTAACTTATGTATTTTTGGGGAAAAATACTCTTAAATGCGTATTTTGATAAAAGTATTATTTTGGAAATCGTATGGTATAAAATATAATATTTTTGAGAAAAATATGTATATTTTGGAGATAGAATATTTTAGACAAATGAATAAAAATATATTTTATTAAGTGAGACTTAATAATATATTTTTGGATTTATAAAAACGCACATGTATTAAAACCCCCATCCTTGGGAAGGAATACAACTATTAAATAATTAAGAATTGTAAATACGAAATAGTTGCCTAACTATTTCCCAAAAACGTTAAACCTTAAGCCAAGGCACGGCCGTCCGTCTAATAGAAGTTAGTACGTGTAGGTCGTCACGCAGCAGGTTGATTTGGAGATATTATTTCGAGACGCACTTATGTGAGTTCATGTCCCCCCTTTTCTCTTAACTGTTTTCAGTTTTTACACTTCGGGGGTGAAATACATGTTACATTTACTACAAACATTTTATACACGGTATGATTAGCTAAGGAACTTACTGCTAGATCACGTGAATGGATAGGCTATTATCGTAAGACCATTAATCCTTGTATAAGGACCGAGAGGCATGAGTGATAGATCTATCGGGTGTTGCGAGCCCCACACATGGGCCAGCGTGTGGCTGCATGTGGTGACTATGTCGTTCCGCCGGAAGGACCGGTATGAAATCCGCGTTACAGGTTTGAGTGCTTCCTAGGCCATGTCACTTATTAATGTATTAGCTACACATTAATTGATCTCTTTTTCCTTATCGCTACATACCAAGAACATACATTCATACAGACATATTACAAAGGTTTATACATACTCACTTACACATGAACTCGCTCAACTTTATGTTGATTTTTCAAACTACATGTATTTCAGGAAACTAATGGATCTGGCATGGTATGCACGTATTTTCAAGCTGCGTTTGAATAAAGAAGTCATCCATGGTTTAGAAGGTGTAACCTCTTCCTGGACGGGTTACATACCCCTAAACCTAGTATTGTTTAAAGTCTTTTGCTAAGTCTTTATAAACTCAATTAAATCAAGTTAAGGTTTGTAACTTATTTTGTGATTGTTGAAAATGGGATTTTTCTAACTTTATTAATGGATGAATATCTCATGTTTTTATCATATAGCATTGTTATGATTGTTGCTATGGTATTAAGAAGTCACACCAAATAAACCCACGCTTCCGCAAAGCCAGGGTGTGACATTCACAAAAGCTATGGCACCTCAGTGCCGTCGAAATTTAGAGGCTTGCAGTCAAGGAACTGCCAGTAGGTACAACCATGAGGTGGGTTGTTTTCTGAGGTACCCCCGCTATGTTCAGAGCGCAGGGCCTCGTGCTGTGCTATCGCTTGTGAAATCCGTTCTTGTAGTTCAGCCTCTGTCATGGGCAATCGTGTTTCTCTTTGTGGAGACATCTTCTAAAAGAAGATTGTGTCGGTCAGGTCATGATAAATATAGTAAACGCATGACATGTATACGTAATAGCATTTATCAACGCAAGTGAACACATAACATCTCAACCATAACGCAAACAAGTAATTCAACAATGTATATAATGAGAATATTGCGATTGAGCTTTCATATCTCATTTACCACAAATACAGTTTTACGTTCTATAATGTATCATATCACATTAAAAGGGACTACAGGGTCACATCACCCTTATCCAAATCGTCTATCAATCTACTACAGTCAAGTGTCAAAAAAGTGGTCTTCAAAAGGTTGTGCAAGTTGGGCTCAATAGCGACACTCTCATCAAAAGTAAGCGACCTGCATAAGACCAAAAACCGGCTATGCTGATGGTGGAGGAGGAGGAGGCGGAGGAACAGGAAGCAAACTGCGCACATGCGCGAGCTCCTCCTCAAGATCGTAAACGTGTCGCAACAGATAGCTAATCTGCTGCTCCATAGTAAGAAATCGAACATCAAAGTCCGGATAAGGCAAAAGAGGAGCTGGTGGAGTCGCAAAAGGTGACGGACACGAACAAGTTGGAGGACGTTGAATCCTCTCAAGATTCATGACTCTACGACACAAGATCTTCTGCTGAAGATGTAACGACAAAAGCAATTCATCCCTCGTGTAACCAGTGTAATGTGAAGGATGGTATGGATCAGAAACTGGCATGGTGTTTGGCGGAAACCATATGAGTGGCTCGCCTGATGCTGCAAAAGCAAAATGAGTATCAGGTGTAAACTATGGCATGAAAGGAAAGGCTACTGACACAGGTGGAACATGGCCAGACGGCTGGTTGGACGGTCCTTCCCCTGGACAGGGTGGAGGGATATCATGTAAGAACGTGACCGGTAGATCAGTGCGGTGAGCATCAGACACATGTGGGTGAAATGGGGCAAAGTCAACAAGTGCATGTGTAGGTGCAGGTGGGGGAGTAATGGGCTCAACAAAGGAGGTATGTCATCATCATCCTCTATCCACCCATTGCGGGTGAATGCGTAACCGGGATCTATCTGATCAGCAAAAGGAGCATGGTCAGCGGCTGCAGGGATCGGATCAGGTACAAGTGGTGCAACAACAGGTATGCCAACAGGTACGGGGTCATGCTCAGGCAGAGAATCATGAACAGGTATAGGCTCGGGTGCAAGCATAGGCTCAGGGTCGGCTGGTGCCAGCTCAAGATCAGCGGGTACATCAAAAAGCTGATCGTCAAGAACGAAGTCAACCTCATGCTCAGGCTCATCATCAAACCCAAAGTCCTGTGGAGGAACAGGTGTGGCAGACATAGCTGTGTCAGAGTCAGAATCAATGGGATAACGTTGTAATCCCAGTGCATGCAAAGTAGTGGATGACACAGACTCGAAAGAATCAGGACCATAATGATCAGATGAAATCTCAATGATAGGCATCTCAATAAGTGGAACAGCAATGACATCATCGACTGGAGCTCCATTACCCTGGGCACCCTCAGGGGGACCCTCGATAAAAAGATCGACGTCATCGTCAGACAAAGCATCCAAAGGAAAATCCTCGAGAGGAAATGCAGCAAGGGGCAAAGGAGCGAGGATCGGAACAAGAAATGGATCCTCGACGGGTAAACCATCAGCTAGCGGTATATCATCGCCGAAATCCGGCAAAGCAAAAGGCTGAAAGTCATCATCATCGTCACTCTCTGTGTCAGAGGTTAAAATCTCAGGGTCCGGGATAATCTCATCGTCCGAAACTATGGCCATAGGGTCTACAGTATCTGACAGCTCACTCTCAGATGAGGACATGGTGTCTGTAATCAAAACAATCACAACATATGCACATCATCAACAATCATCAAATAAGCATGTAAGTAGTAACAATGTAAGCATGTATTCATCCTAGTCTTCCCAGACTATCCCACCCAGCCTCTCAGACTGAACCACCTAGTCTCTCAGACTAAACCTCCCAGTTTCTCAAACTGAACTACCCAGTCTCTCAGACTGACCTTCCCAGTCTCTCAGACTGCCCCAACTAGTCTCTCAGACTAACTCCCCAGTCTCTCAGACTGAATTACCCAGTCTCTCAGACTAAACTATAAACGAATTCTTTGAAATGTGATTTGTGTCTTTTGTTTGTAAAAATGTTTGTTTCCTGGATCTGGGTGTTTCATGTATGCAATGAAAAATATGTTATGAAAACATTTTCATGAGAGCCCTAATGATCGTAGTCTAGACTCGAGAAGGGATCCTAGTTCGCTACGATCGAAGCTCTCATACCAAGCTGTCACACCCTGACTTTTGCGGAAGCGTGGTTATTGGTGTGACTTTCTTAATACCATAGCATTCAATCATAACAACGCTATATGATAAAACCATTAGATGTTCATCCATAAATTAAGTTTGAAAATAGCACAACATAATTGTTTGAAACATCGACACCAAATTCAAGTTACAAACTACAACAAGTTTTAAGGAGTTCACTAAGACTCGACAAAAGACCTTAAACAAACCCGAGTTTAGGACCATGTATCTCATCCACGATTTAGATACATCTCCTAAACCCTAAAGACTTGGATGACATCTTTTATTTATAACGCAGCTTGAAAACATGCAAACACCTGCCAGATCCACTTAGTTCCCTGAAATACATGTAATTTGAAAACATCAACAAAAGTTGAGCGAGTTCATGTGTTTGTGTATATGTATGTATAAAACCTTTGTAAACAGTGTATGTATGTTTGTAAATCCCGGTATGAAAGCAAACAAGGAAAAGATCACCAATGGTTTGCAAGGCCACTGATATGTGTGACGGCGTAGGAAGGCTCAAACCTAGCAAATTTGTACCGGGCTTCCGGCTGGAAAACATAGTCACCCTATGGGCCACCCTGGTCCTCATGGGTATGGGCTTGCTACACCCAAATAGATCTATCACTCATGCCCCTCGGTCCTTATACGAGGATTAATGGTCTCAAGTATGCGCCTACCCATTCACATGATCTATGGTACTTTCCTAGGCTAACCATACCAATTGTATTTGTATGTAATCCTTTTGTAACATGTATTTCACCCCCGAAGTTAATAAACAAAACAGTTTAAAGAAAATGGGGACATGAACTCACAGTCTTGCGTCTTCAGTACTCGTAACTCAAATCTCTTCAGCAAACACGACTACCTACAATGTACTAGGGTCTATTAGACGAACGGGCCGTGCCTTGACTTGGAATTAACGTTTCTGAGTTACGTTTCTTTTATGTCTTCAATATTATTCCAAGTTATAATTACTTGTTAAAATAATAATTATTTTAACTTTAAATTATATTTAATTTTGGAATAACTGTTAAACGATATTTCTGTAATAATACTTCTCAAGTATTTATACTCGCATTTCTTTCCCAAGGATGGGGGTATCTCATACATGTATATTCATATCCTTGTATTTGTTAAGTATTCTTATACTTAATTTCTTATTAATTATTCCGGAATAAATATCCAATACATATTTCCAAAATATATGTTTTATTACTTAGAAAAATTATTCATAATTTTTCTTATGACAAAACTTATTTGTAGTTTCAAATTAATATATTTTCAAGTCTCACTTCAGAAAATATATTTAAACTTATGTTATCCAAAACAATGTATTCCAAGAAAATATATTTTTTTTTACTTCCCGAAAATAATATACTTTCTCCTGATCAAAAATATGATATAACTTGGTAATATTTGGAAAAATCATATTTTTGCTTCTTTGTATCCAAAATATCATTTACAAAAAATATATTTATAAGCATATTTTTTGGAATATTTTGGTAAGTTACATTTCTTAGTTCGGTTTCTCAATATTCTGAGTGTAACTTGTGTATTTATTCCTTGAGATTTTTGGTATACTTTGGATTGTAATTTCTTGGTGTTTTGTTAAGTTATATCACTTTAACCCTAAAATAATATAACTATTACAAGGTATGCAAATATTCACACACACCATGTCTTTAATGTATATATATTCTAAATATATATTTACCCATTTTTATTTATAAAAACCAACCTCCAATATTTGTATTTTTGTAACAAAAATTATGGCAAAGTTTATATTGAAAGTTCATGGTTAAGATACACTTGTAAATATTTGTTAGAAAATATTTTTCTAAGTGTTTATATTTTTAGAAAATTTTGCCATAGTTTCCCCTAAAAATGGAGGTGTCCTTGTTATCAAAGCATATCATTTTCTTTTTAAAATCATCACAAACAATCAACAATCAACTCTAAGCAACTTACACTTACCAATTTGCCATAATCATGTGATTTATATAACATCATGAACTTGAACTTTCATAAAAACTTGTAGTAACTTGGTAGTGTGTTTAGTAGGTTTAGTTACCCTTTAAAATGTATTTACTTCTTTAAAAACTTCATCTTTAAAGAAGTTGGGTGTTTACAACTTCCAAACACATTTTCTAAAAATGCTTCTTTATGTAGTCTTTTTGTTACACAAGTGTTTCTACACTTGTTTAACCCTTAAAAATAGTGTTTGTTTATGTAAAAATCAAGTCTATGTAAATCTTGTTATTCAACTTAGTTTCTTTGGAAAACTATTTTTGAAATCATCCAAGTTTATGTCTAGTAATCATGTTACATGCTTCATCACTCATAAAATCATTTTCATTTTCAAGTTCATGAGAAACATAAAGTATGATGATCTAGGTCTTTCGCAAGATCACCACCTTTACTTACTATATCATGTGTTTAATCACAATCTAGTAGGTTTCATATGATGTCTAACATCACTAACACAAATAATCAATCATCAAGAAGCAAATCAACACTATTCAACATGTATTCTTATGTTATTAAGCTTATGTTAATGTTTCATGATTATGTTCTTTAGTGTTCTTCAAGATTAACAAAGTTCATCATCTTTTAACCAACTAAATATGAAGTAAAATCAAGTGACAAGAAGCTTACTACTAGCACAAGGGCTAGGGAAGAACACAAGAAGATGAAGGTGACAAATGTGATGGATAATAGCAAATGGGAAAGGTCCTTCAAGATCCACAAGCTCCAAACTTCCTTAGACACCTTCTAGCACCTTGTGATGAACTTGGATTGGATGAACAATGGATGAAGGTGGTGGTGGTGTTGTGGGCGGCTCACGGCCGTGAGGGAGCAAGAGAAGAGGGAGAGAGTTGTGTGTGAAGTGGGTGTGAGATAATGAGAGCTCTTGATCTACTTATAACCATATTAAGGGATTAACCATTGGGTATTATGCTTCACAAGTACAAGACATGATCTTCTACCAAATCAAATAAGACTAAGTGTAATCAAGGAAGATCTTTGGGTGGTGGGGCCACCTTGTGACCGTAAGCATGAGGGGGGGGTCTAGTTGGTTTCTAATGATGGTTAAGTTAATTGGTTAGAACTTAAGTGTATTAGTTAGATGTTATGCATCTTATGTGTTATATAGTGTGTTAGGGTGTTCGGGGATCATAACTAGCTTAGAATTGATAAAACAATGCTTCTAGTATAATTTTGATGTTTCGGGTAGTGTCCGGTTGTTCGGTTAGATACCGGTTCGTTAAAGTGTCAAACTATACCGTTTAGTGTTCTTTATGTACCCTTTGGTGACACTTTTAATTCCCGACACTTAGGAAAGCATTCAGGACCATTTAGTCATATTTTAGCATGATACTAGCTTGTTAAAAAGCTGGTTTTTGCTTAAATATGTTGAATTCAGCACATTATGTGGGTTTTAGGCACTTCCCGGCACTTAAACTATTACTTAAAAATGCAGTTTTGTGGTCCTTACTTTCCTACACACCATACTAGTGTAGTACTTAGTCTCTGGCTCATACTGGGTCTCAAAACACTGTATGTCTATGTATTGAACCTCGTCAGCATTTTTCTGAGTCATCCGCTAACTGTGCTAATTGTGCTTTGTGCATCGTTTGTGAAAATATGATTTGCATGTAATAATGAAGTGACATCATGCAATATGTGATGCACATGTAAGTATGATGCAGTAATCAGAAAGCAGTTAAATATATTCCAACACAGTCATTAAGCACTAATCAAAATTAATTAATTGTACGGATGCATGCAAATTTGGCAGTTGTCACAGACACGTGTCACAATGGGTGCTAGGCAAGTAATGGGCCTCGCGCCCCGCGAAGATTTAGGCAAACTGGGTCGCGGCCCGCGAGCGACTCTAATATTTGTTTTTATTTGATTTTTATAAATACAAAGGTATTTTAGGGCCGTTTTTCATATACGGGGTATATTTTAGGACATGTAGGGGTATCAGGGGTGTTTTAGGAGGGTTGTTATATAATGCACTCGTGTTAAGTATAGTAACCCAATTTAACTTTATCAATGTGTCACGAGACAGAACCCAAACGTACTTAGTCGGGCAGAGCCTTGACATGCGTTGGTGGGTCCTAAATCAATCGGACAGGGTATCGACTCAGTGATGAGGGGTTAAAATACTTAAAACGGGGCAGGGCTTTGGAGTATTATAGGTGAATTACTATAAGAAAGAATGGCTTATAAAAAGACAGAGTGAGAGCGAGATGGAGAAGGTACAGAAAATTTTGAGTAGTGTTGCATTCTATAAATACTCCATTTGAAACTTGCTGCTCAATTGTAAGTTGTCAATTTTTATTTTTAATATTATAATATATATATATATATATTATAATTAATTTAACTGCTTCACTCATTTGGCGCTTATAACTTCTAAAATATGACGTTTTATAAAATGATGAATATGCCATTACAACGAGAATATTTTTATCTACATTTTGAACCAAGTTTCATTAAAAACGGAGTAAGGTTAATTATAACATATGTTTATTATTATAATTATTAAACTGTTCCTACGTTTGCCAAAATACCTCATATTTCTATAGGTCAACTTACCCATGATCTATCTGTTTAATAACATAAGTTTTTATATACTTTATTTTAAATTTTATAAATAAAAATTTTAGGAATGTTACATCCTCCTCACCTTGTTTTAAATCTCGTCCTCGAGATTTACTGAAATGTGGAGGAATACTTTTAGTTCGTCACTGATCCTAGTTACTAAGTATATTCTGGTCCTTGCTTTGAATTCTACTTTACTTTGACCAGAACTATTCTATATGTTTTGAGATTTTTATCTTCTCTGGAGTTCTTAATGAAAGTAAAATTACTATTAGCGTAAGTTTTTAGATGTTTTGCGTCTCCGTACAACTTTTAGTTACAGGTTTCCTAAAGCGTCAATAATCTAAAGTAACGTAAGGGGAATCTTTATACTCTCGATGGCGTCCAACTTAAAGAGTTCATGTCATTCATCTTGTCGCACGAATTACGGGACGGATGATCAAACGAAATAATGTTTGATATCAGAATTATAGATGTATACGAGAGATTCCTGATAAATAAATCTAAAATTATCATTGACATACCTGTTCATGATTTATCCCTAATTGTCAATCATTATGATCTTTGGATTTCCTTATAGATATACATATCTATATAATCATATATTTCACATACTTGTAATATACACACCATTCATAAGGTCAATGTATTTAACAGATTTATATTTTCCAAAAACAAGTCAGACATCAGGTCATGGTACGATTTAGGGAATTTCATTAACATAACATATACCCCATCTTACCCGGTCTCACCGGAGAGGTACCCCCATCTTACCCGGACAAGCTGGAGAGTCTACCACACCATACCCAGTCTTGCCGGAGAGGTAATTATCATTGTATTTCTCATAAATAGATTTTATCAAATCATGATTTTAAAAGTGCATCATTTATTATGGCTTGCATCAAGAAACAAGAAAATTAGTATTCTCATGATGGATCATATTCTAGAACTGAGTAGTACTAATAAACAAGAAATAACAGTGGCCAAGTGTTATTGCTTATTTATCATACTTGCATTGTTCTAGTCATCATCCTCACGGCATACCAACATCCATCACACTTTATCTACACAAGTAATTAGCTTATATTGAAGCTTATACTAAGGCATTTTTCTTATGTTCAACTCTAAATACTATCCTGGGTGTTACTAGTAAAAATTAATATTCGAACCCTTTTGTTTAAGCATAGAAATTATTATGGTTGTGACTTTCTTTGGAGTTTTGACAACAACATTATTGTCTCCATTGACTCTATGGGTGTGTCCAATGAGTATGCTTATAGCTAACTCTATTCATGCTTATACAACATTAGATTCTATTGCAAGTAATATTTTATTAAGACAGATGGTATTTTTTAAAACACACCACGTTTTATGATTTATTTTTATATGATTTCATGTTTTCACATGAATCACCAGTGATATTTTCTCTTATGTTTATGTTTATCTTTATAAGATATTTGATTATTATATTATGTATACCACCAAAAAATTCTATTATATATGTATATATTTATTATTTAGAAACATAAAATTTCAAATCTCTTGTTAATATCAAAACTTATATATATCCGATGGTACCAATTATCAAGCTTATTCCCCTAGCTTTATTTACCTTTTTTTATAAAAGTAATAGAAATAAACTTCTGTTTATTGAATATAATATTTTGGAATTAAATGATGGATAAATAAATTAGTCAAAATATA
Source organism: Helianthus tuberosus (assembly GCA_030545235.1). Classification (NCBI taxonomy): domain Eukaryota; kingdom Viridiplantae; phylum Streptophyta; class Magnoliopsida; order Asterales; family Asteraceae; genus Helianthus; species Helianthus tuberosus. The sequence goes on from JARYGA010016411.1 coordinate 45,628, forward strand.
AACTTTCTAGACTTATGGGAACAATTTCATTTTAACTAGTGGGTTGGACCATATTGGATAAAATATTAGAAACTTAATTCTTAATTTATTGTACATTATATTATTTATTCAAAAAAGTATTATAGTAGGTAGTACAAAGTTTGACGTTTTCTAAAATTGATTCTAGATATATATTAGGTAACTAAGTAATATACATGTATTA
>JARYGA010016412.1:0-55060 GCA_030545235.1 Helianthus tuberosus
AACCCATTGATAATTATGTAATATTAATGCTATATAAGTTATTAATCATTTTTATTCTTATTCAAGACATGAACTTCTAACTTTATAAAAATAAAATAAAAACTTTAATAGCCCTTTTTTGGTGAGTGAGTAGTTAATACTCCATATTTTTTTTTTGAAAGGCAGTTAATACTCCATATACATTCAAATATTCAATACATAGATATATGTTATAAATATTTATTGTAATATTTAAAAAAATGATGTGTTTTTCTTGTGTTCTATTTCTACATACTATTAGGATTTAAAGTTGGTAATTAAATATTTCTGGTAAAAACGATATAATGGATAACTAAAGGTATTCGATTGCAAGTTCCTTTTTTTCTGTTTTTAACGTTTTAATTTCCATCTTTTAGGATTTAAGCAAGTGGGTCATATGTCGAGTGTTCGAGCATAGTTGTGACAACGACAACAATGATGATGGGGCAGAGCTTTCATGTTTGGATGAAGTTTTCTTATCGTTGGACGATTTCGATGAAATTAGTTTTCCAAATTAAGGAAGAGAAAGAAAGATACTAATCAAGGGACCTACAAGGAGCTAAAAGTACCTAATGTATCTTGTTCAGTTAATGTCAACTTTTATAATGTATTTAACCAGGACAATACTTCTTTGGTTATCACGTAATGACTTGCATTAAGAATTTGAAGTAAAATTGTTATAACATACAAGTTTACAATATAGTACGTTCAAACAATTATAACTATGCGTTCAAACTTTCAAGTATGATCAGGGATTCAGGGTTATAATTTCCCTTGACAAACACATAATTATAATGCTACGTTGAACTCTTCATATATTTGATCAATACTTAGTTAGCCATTAACCTTAAAAGAAGCTCAATGTGTAAAATAAATAGTTAATTAGGACACGTTTATTTTATATAACACCGTGCATATCTTACTCACTACAATCGTGTCATATTAGCATAGATAAGCTTTAATACTCGAAATATGAAAAGATTAGCTCAGCACAATACAATTTGGTTATTAACTTTGATTTTTATATTCTATTTTTTTTTTTTGTATTATTATTTAACGTAATGTATTTTTACAATTCTTACCATCCAACTACATTAATTAACTGATTTATTTTAGAAATCACTTATAAAATCAATTATCATTGTTATTCTTCATTTTTTTTCTTAATATTTTAACAGCATAATTTTGAATTTAGTGAACTTTTAATTAAAAAATATATGTTTATTAACAAAAATTAAAAACTAATTTTATATTAAATTCATTTGGTTAATAATATAATAACTATCTTTAATTAAAATAGTAAGTATCTATAACTAAGTACGATAGAAGGACGGAAAACCGTAAAAATAAATAGCTTCAACGAATGATACCTGTCTTCTATGGTTTTCTTTTATAATATAGTATAGATAGATAAATTATACAAAGATTGTGCGTATGAGAAATTATTTTTATTTGCTCTTCTATTACTACTAAGACTAGACGGTATGGGGGCCGGCTGAGGCCCGGCGCCGGTCCCCCACACCGCCCCCCAGAGGGTCGGCCCGTCAACTTCGTCCTCCACCAGCCGATCTCGACGCCCCTCTCTCCTCTCTCCTAACACACACATTTATACATACATACATACATACATACATACATATATATATATATATATATATAGGGAGAAGATCATGCGAGAACCACCTCTTATTGCGAGAACCGCGAGAACCAATGTGAACACAACCAAAAATGCCTAAAAATAGCTAAAAATCACACAAATTTTTTTTTTAATATTTTTTATATAAAAATCGCTACTTTTCGAAGCCAAAAAAATTAAATTTTTTTTTTTTAAATAAAAAAAAAACTTGGCCACTAAAAGTAGCGATTTGAGCATAAAAAATATTAAAAAAAAATTAGACTTTTTTTTTTTATTTTTTTAGATTTTTTTTAGGTTTTTTGGGGGTTTAGTTTTTAGCATTTTAGCTTGGGGGGGTGGGGGTTAGCTTTTTTTAGGTTTTTTTTAGCTATTTTAGGTTGTGTTCACATTAGTTCTCGCGGTTCTCACAATAATGGTGGTTCTCGCATGATCTCCTCCCTATATATATATATATATAAAGGGGTTCATCCCTCATCCCGTAGGTGCATGCCCTCCAAGCCGAGCCTACGTGGCGGTGACGTGACCGCCCCGCCTATCCCTTGGGATGAGTCTCTACATACCCACTAGTCTAAAAATGTATGAAATCTAATGAAGTGTATAAAGTTGAAAATGCAGTTCCCAACAAAAAAATGCACGTATTTCGACGAGTTTTCCTACAAAATTGTGATAAATCAATTTCATGGTAAACTTTAGCCAACTTTCGGACAAAATCTATTTTTGATGAAACAATGGTTAACCAGGTAGGTTAACTCACTGGTCTCGTCAAGAGGGTTAATCCCTTCTTTCCGATGATCGCCGGCTGGATCGTCTGGAGGTGGGTTTCCTGCACAAGTAAACAAACCGTGACTCGCAACAAGGAGGATGAGGTGGGGGGTGCTCCTTGTTACCACTCTCCGGCGTGAGAATCAGTAATTTGCTTGGGAAGCAAAGTGTGATAGTAGTAGTATTGAGAGAGTTCAGAAGTGATACCTCAAACCTGGTTTGGGGTCAGTATTTATAGCCGAGGAGTGGAGGAGGGTAGTTGAGTAGCTAGCCTGACATCGCACAGCTATTTGCAGGTGTGTCAGACCTGTCGGTTACTGTGGTGATGCCACGTCCTTCTGTGGTGTCAGACTGTTGTATATACGTGGACCGGTAGGCGACTGTTCCCGGTGCCACTTGCACTGTGGTGTCAGACCCACTTGCCTTGTAGGCAGGATGCGGTGCCAAGCCGCATCGCAGATTGCAGTTGGAGGTTTTTGATGAGGGTAATGGTCATTCGCGGTCATGCTGACGCGAGATCTGGGACCATACCCCTTCAAGTCCCCCCAATCTAGTGTTCCTTCCGTATGCAAGTTGCATGTGGGAGGGATACTGGACTATGTTGTCTAGAAGGTTAAATATGGGCCATGTAGATGGCTCCTTCTTTCAGTAAGTAGTAGGCCTTTCGAGTGGATTGTTCCTTCCTTCGAGAAGGGTGTCTGGTGAGCAAGTTCCGTCTGATGCGGAATTCTCAGCCAAGGACTTGACTCTTAGTCTACCTTTTCTTGATGTCATCAGCCACCTGTTGGTGTTTCGAACCAACCTTTGAGACGGTGACTGAAGGTGTTAGCAGGGTTCGAACCAACCTCTGAGATCGTGACTGAAGATGTGCATCTTCGTCAGTCTAGTTGTAACCTCTGCGTCAGCTAGTGCAAAGTTGTAAGTACTTTGCTCAAGCTCTATGTTTAGCAACTGGACATGCAATGATGATCCCTGTTTTGTGGGGTATTCGTGTTCTCCAGTTAAGCTTTCTAGTAACCGCACGTCCTCTGCGGTTTATCTCTCAAGTAACTGCACGTCCTCTGAGGCTTAGCTCTCTAGTAACCGCACGTCCTTTGCGGTTACCTCGTTGCCGCACCTTGGTGGCCATGTTTGTTTGAGGAACGTGGGGTAGTTGCGCCATTGTTGGCTGTGTTTGGTCGAACAATGTGAATCTGAACTATGGGCAGATAAACATGGTCATAGGCAGGGTTGTGCCCACCATTGTTTATTCTATGCGGTCCATAGGTGGGTAACTAGTCATAAGCAGACTTGTTACCACTGTTCTGGAGCTACTTTCCTTCACGCTTTGGTGGAAAGTAACTTTTCTTTAAGTAGTGTTTACCGAAGGAGATCACCTTAGATACTTGGGAAGTTGGTTGAAACTCTTCCGCATTCGTTTTGTAGCCACTTTCCTTGATGCTTAGTTGAAAAGCAGTTTTCCTTGAAGTAGCTTTGCTCCTCCGCATGGTGCTTTAGTTGTGGCTCTTCCGTAGCTACCGTTCGCATAGTTACTGTTTGTAGTAACTACTCACGAGAGGTTGCGGTTTGCAGCAAAGAACTCGCTTCTAGAAGTGTTGTAGCCTGGACGTAGCTCTTGAAGGTTCAGGAGATAGGGTTGCTGATGTGCGGTTGCTCAGCACACATGTCCTTTTCCTTAAGGAGAAGCTGTTTGCGTTCCCTCCGTGGTTGTGAACCGGAAATGAGGGTTTTGAAGCTTGAAGAAGCTTACATGGAGTGCGGTTTACCGCATCCTGAGAAGCGGTTTTCGCAGTCCAAAGAACCATGCTGGTTCTGAGTATCTGACGCACCTGTGCGGGTTGGTGTGTGTCCTCTCCGCATATTCCACGTGTGCGCGTGGGTATGTGCGGTTATTGCTTATACCCCCTTATATAATTTAAAGATATATATTTTTGCCTTTTTTGAGGGGTATGTAAAAAACGACATGCGGTATGGGTTATGGTGCGGTAAACCAGAAAAACCGCATGCCGCTTAAGTTTGGATAATGTTTGTCGCTTTTGTTTGTTTACGTGGCTGATGGCACGTGTGGGTTGTTGAAAGTTGGTAGGGCTCTGACATGTGATGATCTGAAAGGACGTTTGCATTGACGGAGGTCATAAGTGCACTGTAGCAAGTAGTGTAAAGGTCTCTTCTGTCAGGCGCGTGGGCGGCCACGCGCGCGTGATAACCGTCAGCTGAAAAACCGCTGAACACGTGGCGATATGTCAGTGGCCCTTTTTGAACGTGGTAAGTCGGTTTACTGCATCGCATTAATTGCGATGAGTATATAAGGGGAAACCGTTTGGTTTCTCCTCACTTTGTTCAAATTTCAAAAATTTCTCCGGTGAAAAAAGAGTGTTATCTTTGTCTTCTCCGATCAAACTGTCTGTATTTCCGGCGATTTTCCGAGTTTTTGTGCAACTCAATCCTTCTCTTCTTCATATTTCTGATGGCTGAACCATCTAACCCACACAATGTGGAGGGTGAAAACCCTGAAACCTCTTCTCCGGTGGCCGGGGAAGAAGAAGATGATGGTGGTAGTGCCCCTGGTGGTGGTTTGCCACCCTTGAGGTGGTCGAACGCGTCGTTCGACCAACTGATGATCAGTACACAGATGCCCTCCGAGTTTGGGGCTGTTTATCCCCAAGACGGTGACACCGGTGCTTGTGCTCCAGCCGGTCACGTGACCATGTGGGCCGATTCTTTCATCGATGGTAACCTTCGTTTACCATTGACCGTTTTTGTTGCTGAGTTGTTGGAGTATTACAAGGTCCATATTTCCCAGATGAGTCCATTTGGGTTTATTCGTATTAGACACTTTGAATCAACTTTTCGTGCCCTTGGTTTGCCGGTTACCGTTGATAATTTCCGGGGGTTTTATCAGTTGACGGTGAATACTGGGTTCTTTTCTTTCCGAGAACGGTACGGAAGTACCAAGTTGATGACCCCTCCCAAGGGTATTACAAAGTGGAAAAGCAAGTTCTTTTATGTTAAAGCTGCCGCGGTTGTTCTCAACATGACTTTGCGGAATGTTAATGAGCCTATCCCTGCGGAGGATATTGCCATTCCTAATGCGGAGAATGCGGAGTGGTTCCCACGGTTGAGGACTATTGAGCATAGGCTGTTGAAGAACACTGAATTATGGATGCTGCGGATGTTATTGACTAGGGCCGATAAGCATGCAAGGCCCGTTGTGCGGGAGAAAACTGGTGGTAAGTGTTCTTACTCTTGTGTGGTTTCATTATTCCCTTGTTTGTTATTAATTTGAATGTGTATTATCAGAAGTTGTTGTTGAGCTGTGGAAGATATTTGATCCAACCTTTACTGGCAAGGTTGATATTGTCAAGACTGCTGAAGGTGCAGGTTTTAATTTGACCATTCTCCATAACTTCCGTGTTCCTACACGCGAGGCAATGAATGCACCCCTGCCGCAGGGCAAAGGTATAATTCATAGCCTTCTTTTCTTGCCTTATAATTTTCAAGTTGCTGATATTCTACATGCAGGTGCTCTTGGGGCCCTTGGTAAGTTTGAGTCAAAGGGTGCTCCCAAAAAGCATGCAGAGAAGAAGCAAGTAGATAAACCCGTGCGGGGTCGCGGCAAGAGGAAAACTGAAGCTCCTGTTGTTCCGCCTTTGGTTCCGCATGCAGCAGGTATCTCTCGATCTCATTTCCGCAGATATACCGATTACGTGGTAGTATCTGACACCCTTGAGGGCTTGGGTGTTCCAGGTGCTGGTGCGGCCACAGGTGGAACCACTGCGGGTTCTAAGGCTGCTGATAAGAAGAAGAGGAAAGCAGGGAAAGCTGTTGATGCTGGTGAGAAAAAGAAACCGAAGATTCAGACCAGACGCGGGGCTTTTGTGGGACAAAAGAAACCTGTGGTTGTTCCTGGTACGTAATGCGTAACTTGGACAAGTATTTTGTGTTTGTACTTGTAGTTTAACGTATTTCTGCTTTGAATGCAGAACCCCAAGATGAAGGGTTCTCCATCTTTGATGCTCCTCCTCCTCCCCCGCATGACACTGCTGCGGATGTGGGGGTTCATAAGGTTGTTACACCTGAGCCCTCTATGAGGGAGGAGGACACTGGGAAGGGGCCTGCGGCCCAGATCCATGACACGGTGGATTCTCATGACAATGTCATTACCCCAGAGGATGCTGATGACCTGAACCTGAAATTTGCTTATACTGAAAGGCCAAAGTCTCCTGCTGCTGGGAAGGCTTCTGGTTCCGTTTCTGGGGGTGCGGGTTTCGTAGAGACTCCCATTCAGCCTGAAGAGTCTGAATTGGAGTATTATTACCGCACCTATACGGAAGATCGGGCCATGGCTTACCACCGCCCCCCCTGGACCGTACTGCAAGGGGATGATATTACTGCTGACCCCTCCGCGAGTAGGGAGATTTTGGGTGGTTTGGGCACCCCTTTTAAAGTCAACCGGGCCTGTTCTCTGTCAAGTGAGGCCCAGATTAACCAACTCTCCTCCATGCTTGTTGGGAGTTCCGTAATGGCCAATGCCATTATGGAAAAGTATAAGGTGTTGGGGCGCAGGGAGGAGGAGAATGTGCGCTTGCGTGCCGAGGCTGAGGAGTTGGTAAAGGCTGCACGTGAGGGTGCAGAGCAGCTTGAAAGGGATAGGGCTGCGTTTGAAAAGCGTAAGCAGACTGAAGAATGGGCTGCAACTGCTGAGCTTAAACAGGTTCGTACCCTTGCAAAACTGCTTTCCACTGAGCGCCAGAGTTGGAAAGAATCTCTTTCTAATGAGCGTGAGACACTTTCTAATGAGCGCAAGGCTTGGAAAGACTTTTGGGCCAAACAGAATGAAACTCTCTTTCGTGTTCGCTAGGAGCTTGTCAATGCTAAGGCAGCAAATGCTGCGCTGGTTAAAGAGAAAACAGCAGCTGTTGCGGCTGCCCAAGAGGCCAAAGAGGCGGAATCTCGCCTCGCCAAGGCTCTTGAAGAGGCCAAGGAGGCGGAGGCCCGCACTGCAAAGGCTCTTGAAGAGGCCAGGGAGGCTGAGGCCCGCACTGTAAAGGCTCTTGAAGGGGCGAATGTTGACCGCACCAATTTAACCAAAACTATCTTGGGCCTCCAGGTATAAGTTTCTTGCTTTTGAATTTGTACATCTCACAAGTATGTTGATTATTTTTGTATACTTGTTTTTGTTTTGTTAACAGGCTGAAGTGCGGACCCGGGGGGCCACTATTGAGGAGGTCTCTGCCCGTGTTGATGAGGTTGAAGCGCGGGCAAGAGAGGCTGAGGAGGCTAGAGATAGCCTTGCTTCGTCACTTGAGCTGCTCAAGGCTGATCGTGAATGGATGCGTATGCGCGGGATCGGGCATGTAAGCATCCGTTGCCTTTGTTATTTTTGTTATAGGTTTGCCTTTGATAACCTTTGTATTCTTGTTTCGCAGATTGTTACTGCCATCCTTGACGCACCTGAGAATGTATCAGGTGTTAATGAGATTAAGGAGCGTGCCCGGGATGCTGGTTTTAAAGCTGGCTATAATCGCTGTATTGGCCATATGAATGTTGTAGCCCAGGGCGGATATACTGATGAGCGATCCGGGTTCCACGGTGTGGATACTGAAGCGCTTCTTGATGCTGCGGTTGCAGCGTATAATGACACAACCCTTTCCGGTCTTGAGGATCTTGAAAAGTGTCTAGAAGCGGAGGACTATGTGGACCGCTTGCGAGTGTTATACGCTGACGAAGAAGATGAGGAAAAACCTACTGTAGTGAGCAAGGATGGTGAGGGTTCCAGCGGCACAAAGAAAGACTAGGCTGGCCTGCGTGCCTTTTTTGTTTCCTCATGTAATTGTTTAAAAAACTTTATGTAAATTCCCTGTGCACCGCGCAGGTGTAGGAATTTTTTGAATATAAAGAATTGTTCTGTTCAATTTGTACAAGTGTTTTTTACTACTTGCATGTTTAAATTTGTAAGAGTTTAATGTTACTGTGAGTGACACTAAATCTGTAATTGCCTTTTGCATATCTAGGTGATATGCAAGTATGAAGAATTGTCTCTGGTCGGACAAACAGTGTTGTCATTGCTGGCCTATTATAATAGTTGCGTGTGGTTACCACTCTGTGTGGGTATCACGAATGAAGATTTTGCTAATCTGTTTTTGTGTATACCTCAGAGTGGAACACGCATTTGTAATAGAAATAAATAAACAATATTGCATTGAATCGTCTATTTATTTATTTGCAAATGGCCCGTGGCCTGATAGGTTACATGGTGAATGTAAAAAACATGGCTTACATATAACAGCGTCGAAGCTGTTGTGCATTCCATGTGCGTGCGATAGTTTCGCCTTCTAATGTTTGAAGTTTATACGCGCCTTTGCCCAGGACCTCTTGGATGAGGTAGGGTCCTTCCCACTTGGGGGCAAGTTTCCCTGGGCGTTCCGCGTTTGATGCTTCATTGTCACGAAGGACGTAGTCTCCCGGGTTGAAAGTACAAATGCGAACGCATGCATTGTAGTACTTTTCAAGTTTGGTTTTGTATTTGGCCTCGTTGATGGCAGCGTTTTCGCGCCTTTCTTCCAAGAGGTCCAAGTCAACCCTGCGTTCCTCATTGTTGTCTATCTTGTTGATAGCCAACATTCTAGGTGAGGGGAGGCCTACTTCCGCGGGGATCATCGCTTCAGTGCCATAGACCAGGCTGAAGGGTGTCTCACCGTTGCTTGTTTTTTGGCTTGTCCTGTGAGCCCATAAAATACTTGGGAGTTCATCAACCCAGCCGCGTCTGGCTGTTCCCAACCGTGCTTTGATGCCTTCCACTAGGCTTTTATTGATACTCTCAACTTGGTCGTTCCTTTGCGGATGCGCCACTGAGGAGAATATGTGTTCAATGTTTAGCTCTTTTAGCCATTTTTGAAAGTCATCGGCGGCGAAGTTGGTACCGTTATCGGTGAGGATGCACATTGGTAGACCGAAACGGCAGAAGATATATTCCCACACAAATTTCCTTGTTATCATAGCGGTGGTTGATGCAAGTGGCTTTGCCTCTACCTATTTTGTAAAGTAATCAACAGCCACTATGATAAATTTCACTGCACCGGGTGCGTCTGGAAATGGTCCCACCACATCGATTGCCCATTTTTGGAATGGCCATGCGGTGGTGACGGGGATCAGGTTGTTCTTGGGACGCAAGGTCTTGGGAGCATGCCGCTGACAATTGAAACACTTGCGTAAGACTTTGACTGCGTCCAGGTGCATGCCGGGCCAATAATACCCGGCGTTCATGATTTTGGCCACGACCATGCGTGGGCCTGCGTGTATGCCACATATTCCCTCGTGAATTTCTTTGATAAGGTATATGGCATCTTTGGGGTTGACGCATCGTAGGAGTGGCCCCAGGTATGATTTTCGGTATAAGATACCGTCTCCCATTTGGTAATGACACGCTTTGTATTGTAGCTTGCGTGCTTCTGCCTTGCTTTCGGGAGTAACACCTGATTGTAAGTATGCAATTATCGGTGTCATCCAGGATGTTGTACCGTACTGGATGACATTGACTTGGCGCAGGGGTACTGAAGGATTTTGCAGAATCTCGATGCGTACCTCTTTTGCCAGGTGTTGGAAGCTGGTGGATGCAAGTTTTGATAGTGCATCCGCAGGTTTGTTATCACTCCTGTTGATATGGCGAATATTGAAGGAGGTGAACCTTGATTTCAGTTGCAAGGCTTGTTCGAGGTAGAGGATCATGATATCCCCTTTTTGCGGCATAGTCACCGCGTATCTGCCCTGCAACCAGTAGTGAGTCGACATGTGCTTCCAAATGTTTGACGTCGAGTTTGACTGCCAAACGCAGCCCTGCCAGTAGAGCCTCATACTCCGCTTCGTTATTCGTGCTTTTGAAATCGAGGCGGATTGCGTAGGTTAGCTCTTGGCCATCGGGGCTGACAAGTCGCAGACCTGCGCCAGCACCATCTTCGTTGGATGCACCATCTGTATATAGTGCCCAGGTTTCTGCGGAGGATGGTGGTGATGCAGGGTTTTGTTCTTCTTCGCATTCTTGAATGCGGTTTGCTGGTACTTCAGCAACGAAATCAGCCAAGACCTGGCCTTTGATTGCGGGGCGCGGCTTATAGTTCAGTGAAAGTACGCCCAGCTCAATTGCCCATTTTGCAAACCTCCCAGAGATGTCGGGTTTGGATAGGATCGGGCCGATCCTGTAGTTAGTTAACACTGTGATGACGTGGTTTGCGAAGTAACGTCGTAAACGTCTCGACGCGTGTACTAGTGCCAGTACCAATTTCTCCATGATGGAGTACCTTGTCTCTGGGTCGTTGAGCATTTTGCTGATGTAGTAGATGGGTGTTTGGACTCCTTCCCGCTCCACTATGAGTACCGCGCCTACCGCGTTGTCCGCGGCAGACAGGTATAGAATAAGTGGCTCATCTTTTCGTGGTGCGGTTAAAGTTGGGAGCTGGATCAAACACTCTTTCATCTCCCGGAAAGCTTTTTCGGCCTCTGCGGTCCATTGGAATTGTTCCTTTTTTAGGCAGCTCCGCAGGGTCTTGATGAAAGGGTATGACTTAGCTGCGTGGTTGGCTAAGAATCTGTTTAGTGCGGCTAGCCTGCCGGCTAGTCGTTGCATTTCTTTCATCGTTGAGGGCGATGGCATGTGTTCGATCGCCTGAACTTTTTCCGGGTTTACCTTGAATCCATCTTTGGTTACGATGAATCCGATGAATTTGCCTTCTTCCATTCCAAACGAGCATTTCCCTGGATTAAGCTTCATGTTGATGCTTCGCAGAGTTTGGAATGTTCTTTCGATATCGTTGAGCATGGTGTCTTCCTCCATGCTCATGACGACCAGGTCGTCCATATAGATTTCGACACTTTTGCTGATTTGACCACGAAAAGTGTCGTTCATCAACTTTTGATAGGTTGCACCAGCGTTGCGCAACCCGAACGGCATTTTGGTGTAGCAGTAGTTCCCGGTAGGAGTGCGAAATGCCGTTTTGTCTTCATCTTCGATTGCCATCTGTACCTGGTGGTAGCCTTTGTAACAATCGAGGAAGCACTTCCATCGAAACGGTGCGAGGTTATCGACCTTCTCGTCGATCTACGGAAGTGCGTAACAATCCTTGGGGCAGGCCTTATTGAGGTCTTTGTAATCGACACACATGCGCCAGCCCCCGCTTGGTTTTTCTACCATGACTGGGTTGGACAGCTAAGTCTGGTATTTGACTTCCCGTACGATGCCTGCGGAGAGCAGTTCCTGTACCTGCTCTTCCATCGCCGCGTTTTTTGCTGATCCAAGGTGGCGTTTGCCTTGGATCACCGGCTTGATACCTGGCATGGTATTCAAGAAATGTTGCGCGATTTCGCGTGGCACCCCTGTCATGTCTGCGGGTGTCCAAGCAAAAATATCTTGGTTCCTGAAGAGAAGTTGCTTCAGGCGCGCTCTGATGGTAGGTGTCAAGGCATGGCCCAACGTGACCGTTTGCTCTGGGTGTCTTGCGTTAAGCACCCATTTTTCTGGTTGCGTGTTGGGGGTGGTCCTTGCTACCTTGGCTGGACGCAGGTCGTCTGTAGACATAACTTCTCTTCGGGCGTATATTACCGCGACCCCCGTCTCGGTTGGGAAACCAATGGCAGAGTGAGGGACGGATGTGATCATGTTGAAGTCGCCCTGGGACTCTCTCCCGAGAAGTACGTCGTACTTGGAGGTGTGCGGTAAAACCATGAAGTTTACCTCCTCCGTTCTTGTGTGCCTCTCGTTGGTGAGACGCACAGGAAAGGTAATCTGGCCCAGGGGGAATACGGTTTCCCCTGCAAATCCGGCCAACGGTTAGTCCGCTGGCTGCAGTCGATCTTTGTCTTCTTGATCGAACTGGTTGAAGCATTGCTCGTATATAATATCGGATGTACTACCCGGGTCGATGAACAATCGCTCGGTGCAGTAGTGAGCCAGGTGGCCTGTGATAACCACGGCGCGTCTATAGCGTTGGCTGCCTCGGACTTTTGGAAAGACGACTTGCTCGTCTTTCCAGTCATTTGTCCGGTTTTCTTGCCATCTTGCACGGCCTTCCTCTTCCTCCATTGATCATGTGGGTAGAAGCCACGTACATGGTCCTCTTACCCATGGAGGTACCCTCGTTGTGGGGAGTGATGCGTTTGGTAGCTTTTTGTGCGCCTGTCAACAGATGTTGCAGTTTCCCCTCTTTTAGGGCTCGCTCAATCTCCAGTCGGAGACTGATGCAGCTGTTTGTTGTGTGGCCATTGTCCTTGTGATACTCGCAGTAGAGTGCGAGATCCTGGTTCTTTTTGGACTTCATCGGTTGGGCCGGTCGCAGGAATTGTGCGTCCGTGAGAAGGACGTCGCTTGGCGACTGGTTAATCTCGGTCCAGCTGCGGTCCCGAGATTCCTTTTTTGACGCCCGGTTTTCACGTTGGGCGTTGATTATAGCCATTGCGTCGGTCTGGTTGCTTCGTGGGACATATGGTTTGGAATCGCTGCCACGATTCCATGTGTCCCGGTTGCGCTTATTGCTGCGCTTGGGCTCTTGGAGGGAAGACTGGCCTTCCGCCTGGGGTTGTGCCATTGACATGTGCGGTCTTAGGGACCGCTGAGTCTGGGCGTATGTCTTGACCGCAGCCATGACATCTTCCCAGTTCTTAGGCAAACCATCTTTGCCAGAGATATTCATAACCATCTGCTCGTCTTTAACGGCAACGATGAAATGGTTACGTGCCATTTGGTCGGCGACATCGCCTATCTCTAGGCATTCTTCATTGTAACGGACAACGAACGCTTCAAGCGATTCATTATCCCTGCGCCAGATGTTCATGACGTCCATGGAATCACGTTCATGGCGTCGTTGCTGGCTAAAGTGCGCGAGGAACTTTTCTTGTAAGTCCTCGAATGAGGTCAGTGACCCTGGTGGTAAAGAATCGAACCATGCCCTGGCCAGACCTGTTAGGGTCTGTGGGAAAAAAATGGCACCAGGTGGGTTCATCCCATCTACCGTTGCACCCGGCGCCGACGAAGATGTTGTTGTGATCATCTGGGTCGGTTGAACCGTTGTATTTCCCAATGTTTAATGGGAATTTTGTGGTGGTGACATCGGCGTGGGCGATTTCTGGGACGAACTTGGAGTTTTCAGCTGCAGATTTTGGCCTGTAGGGTTGGCCGCGGTGATGCTTTGCAGCGCGGAGGTACGTAGTGCGGGGGTGAGTGGGAGGAACGTAGTTGCGTCCTCTCGGTCTGCTGCTGGTGGCATGGGATTCCGCACGGTATGTACCATCGTTCGGATCGGTATAGCCTTGCCCTTCACGGTGGGACTGGGGTCCCAGTCGGCTGTGAATGCCTAGGCCGTGGTGGGCTGTAGACTGTCGCCTAGTTTCGCCATGTGGGCCTAGGCGACTCTGTATATGGCTCCTGTGGCGGGACCCATATGTGGAGTCGTCCTCATCAAGTGTGCGGACGTTGCAGTAAGAGGAACCGCGATCTTCGTGCCTGCTTCTGGAGGCCGGATGTGTTGGGGCCCTGCCTTCGTACTGTAAAGTACGACCTGCAGGGGTGTGTGGTGCTGGGGTGGGTCCCACAGATACTTGCGCTTCTGCGCAAGCTCTGTTGTATGTTGCAGCCAGCATAGCTGCTTGTTGGTCGTACCAGGCATGAAGGTTCATGCCTGTAGGTATCAAAGGAGCGTACTGTGATAAATCGTGTCCAAACGTAAGGGATGCGCCCCCTTGCGTTGATGTGCCAATGTGTTCAGCATTTGGGGCTAGGGGAATGGTTCCCGCAGGCCCTTGGTTTGCGGGGTTTAGGTTATCCCCGGTAGTGTTGTTTTGACGATCAGACATGATCTTTGGAGAGAAAGGGATGGTCGGAAAAAAGTGCTAAGAAACGGTGGGCGCCAATGATGAAACAATGGTTAACCAGGTAGGTTAACTCACTGGTCTCGTCAAGAGGGTTAATCCCTTCTTTCCGAGGATCGCCGGCTGGATCGTCTGGAGGTGGGTTTCCTGCACAAGGAAACATACCGTGACTCGCAACAAGGAGGATGAGGTGGGGGGTGCTCCTTGTTACCACTCTACGGCGTGAGAATCAGTAATTTGCTTGGGAAGCAAAGTGTGATAGTAGTAGTATTGAGAGAGTTCAGAAGTGATACCTCAAACCTGGTTTGGGGTCAGTATTTATAGCCGAGGAGTGGAGGAGGGTAGTTGAGTAGCTAGCCTGACATCGCACAGCTATTTGCAGGTGTGTCAGACCTGTCGGTTACTGTGGTGATGCCACGTCCTGTTATGGTGTCAGACTGTTGTATATACGTGGGCCGGTAGGCGACTGTTCCCGGTGCCACTTGCACTGTGGTGTCAGACCCACTTGCCTTGTAGGCAAGATGCGGTGCCAAGCCGCATCGCTGCATGCGGTTATTGATGTTGTTCCCGCGTTGGTTGTTCCATCCATGATTTACGCGGGATGCGGTGTTATGCCGCATTGCCTGCTGAGTGACTGTTACTGTTGTTCATAGGATGCGGTGCGGGGCCGCATCGCTATGCGTAACATTAGTTTCCGTCCTTAAGGTAAGTCTTCTCATCACTGGACAGATTGGACCGCTGTGTTCGCGTGTGCCCACGCGGACACAGGTGATTTTATTGCTGTTGGAGGTTTTTGATGAGGGTAATGGTCATTCGCAGTCTTGCTGACGCGAGATCTGGGACCATACCTCTTCAATTTTCTATATGTATTTTTTATTTGTATTGACAACTTTACGACAAAAGTCTTTTTTATATTTTTTAATTATTATTTATAAAACTGATAACTATTATTGATTTTATTATTTATTTTAAAACATCAAACAAAAGAAATTTTTTTATTGTATATTTTCCCCTTGCTGGAAAAAATTATTTTGTCGACATTTATTTCGTCGGAATGTTGTAGGAAAACAAAACGTAAATACTAGAATTTTTTTTGTACAACATTATGACCGAAAGCTAATGTCAAAATAATTTTTTTTTATCTAATATATAACGTTAGAAACTTTATTTTCGTAAGAAAAGGACTAGTTTTCTAATATTATATATTACGTATTCAATAACACACACACATACAGGGCCGGCTCTGGGCCCAGCAAACCCGTGCCGACGCCCGAGGCCCAAAATTTTAAAGGGTCCAAAAAGTATTTATAAGCTTGTATATATTTATTAAATTATATATTTAGTATATTTATCCGTTTATTATACAAAAAATTATTGGTGGTGTATTGGCAAAAACCATCTCAAAATAATGTAAAGGTCTCAAGTTCGAGTCTTTGCTCCATCACTAAGGTTCTGTTTGTTTTTTGGCCAGAAGTACTTCTGGCCACTTATGTCTACGCCGCGCAGACGCGGGCAGACGTTTGGATGCTGCAGATTGTTTGTTTTCTCGCAGACCTTTCATTAAAAAAGGTCTGCGAGACCTCTTCACCACACAGACATGTTCCCATGTCTTCACCACACAGACACAAACCTCTTCTTGGCTCTTCTTCCACACCTCCACCCCCACATCCTGCCACCACCTCCACCACCACATCTCCGCCACCACCGCCACCCCACGTTCACCCATCTCCTCCACCCGACACCCCCAATTACCTCCACCATCAAAATCGCGGACATCATTTGTTATCATCATCATCGAATATCATCGTCATCATGAAATTAGGGTTTCAAAAACCCCCAAATCGATCTCTGTTTCACATCATCATCATCATCGATCTCTGTTTCAGAAACCCCCAAATCGATCGGTGAAATTAGGGTTTCAAAAACCCCCAAATCGAAGTGGTGGCGGTGCTCTGTTTCATCATCATCATCATCGATCTCTGTTTCATCATCATCATCTCCCCCACCCGACACCCCCAATCACCATAACCACCGCAGTCTCTCTCTCCTCGTACTCTCTCTCTCTCTGGATCTCTCTCTGTTTCAGAAACCCCCAAATCGAAGTGGTGGCGGTGGTGCTTGGTGGTTGAACGACGGGGGTTGAACGACGAAGACGGGGTGGGTGGTTGTGGTTGTTCTTGGCGGTAGATGATGGCGGTGGTGTGATGGCGGAGGTGGTGCGGTGGTGGTGCTATCTTTGTAGAGAGAGAGTAGAGAGAGAGAGTTGTGGCAGTGTGTGTTTTGTGTGTGTGAAGTGTTTTTGTAGAAGAAAAAAAAACAAACCCTCTTCTCCTTGCAGACTGCAGACATTTGGTCCACCTCTTCTCCTGCAGATGCCTGCAGATGTGGTCCGCAGACTGCAGACCTTTTCCCGCAGAAAAAACAAACAGCACCTAAGTTTTTATTTTTGTAATTCATTTACCCTTAACCATAATTTTTGGCCCAATTCTTTTCGTCGCCCGTTGCCTAAAATTTTTCAAGAGTTTTCGGGGACGGCTCTGCACACATATATATTAGAGGGTTCAAATGAGAAAAAAAAATTTGTAAGGCCTTGGGGTGTACCTTAACACATGGGGTGTTAAAGGTGACATGTCATGTTAAGAGGCCTTCCATACCATTCCCCTCTTGTGTTAATGAGTGTCAAAGAGATTACTTGTTAACATGTTAAACGAATGTTAAAAGATTGAATTAATTTTCTTTCCTTTTTTAAACAAAAAACCACTAAAGAAATCAAGTTAGGTGGGGTTAACGAGAGTAGATCATTTCCTTGAGATGAAGTGAAGTGAAATGAGGAAAAGCGAGTGATATGGCACCTAGGTGTAGTTGAGAAGTGTTAAAGTATACCCTAAGGCCTAAGAAAAAAAAAGAAAAAGTTTCAACCAATAAATGTTTCATTTTAATTCATTTAATATTTGCATTTAATTTAATATAAGGGTATATTGGTAAACTTACAAAAATCATTAATTTGTATTCTTCCCCTTTAATAACTAACTAAATTAAATTTGTAACTCCTTTTCAAAATATATACATTTTTCAAATTAAAAAAACAACTTAATTTAAAGTGTAGAATAAATTATTAGTTGTGTAGGATAAATTACGAGTTGTGTAAGATAAATTTCGACTGTGTAGGATAAAATTCTATAATGTGTATGGTGTATGTAGGAAAATTTTGATATGTGTAGGTTTTGTAGATTATATGTATGATAATTAATGATTAGTTGACTAATTAATTAGAGAGTTAAAAATTAATTATATTAGTTATAAATGAAATAGTTTTTACTAATATGTCTTTTCTTCTGTTTCTTCTCACGTTAAATTTATTCTCAAATGAACATTCCTCTATATATATATACATATATATATATATATATAGTGGAGAGTTCAAATGAGAAGAATTAAAAATTAAGAATAAAAAGAATAAAGGATACAAAGTTAATTTGAACAAATCATTTAATGAGTCTATTATTTATTTTTGTTATTCAAATTAATAAACTCTAATCATTTAATGGGTCTATCTTATAAAATAGTTGTGCACCTTACATAATAAAAACAATCCTGCACAAGATCTTACATTTTCAACGTTTCCTACACCATTAAAACAATATTTTGGTATAGGATACAGAATATGTAGGACTTAAATACTTTTAAATAATTTTACGACTCATAATAAAATATGTGTAGGACACAAAATTTTTAAATAATTTTGTCACTTCTAATAAAATTTGTGTAGGAGCCAATACATTAATGATGGTGAAGGAGAAATTTATGGTTGCATTAATAAGAATTTAGTAACTCTTCAAAATATTTATTAATATTCTATATCAAAATGTCTATACTACCCTTAGTAACAAAAACATTAATTAAAAGTTGACAAAAATGATATATTGATTCACAACCATTGATAAAAAAATAAATGGTCTGAATTAATTCATTTTTTCTTCTTTTAAGAAGATTCTTCTCAAATGATCCCCCTATATATATATATATATATATATATATGTAGGAGAAGAATCCGTTAGAAACCACCATTTATTGAGAGAACCGCGAGAACCAATGTGAACACAACCAAAAATACCTAAAAATAGCTAAAAAACACATAATTTTTTTAACATTTTTTATAAAAAAAATCGCTACTTTTAGTAGGCAAAATTTTTTTTTATTTTTTTTGCTACTAAAAGTAGCAATTTTAATGTAAAAAATACTAAAAAAAATTGTGTGTTTTTTTTATTTTTTTAGGTTTTTTTGGGGTTTAGTTTTTAGCATTTTAGCTTGGGGGGGGGGGGGGGGTGGAGGAGGGGGGATTTAGGTTTGGGGGGGGGGGGGGTAGGGTGGGGGGGGGGTTAGTTTTTTTTAGGGGGTTTAGTTTTTAGCATTTAGCTTGTGGGGGAGGGGTGTTGGGTTTTTTTAGGTTTTTATAGCTATTTTAGGTTGTGTTCAGATTGGTTCTCGCGGTTCTCGAAATCACATTGGTTCTCGCATGAACCTTACACTATATATATATATATGTATGTAGGTTTAGGATCCGGTAAAAAAATTAAATTTGTGAGAAGCATAAGAAAGAACATGATGAGGACACATTTCGTTATTTAATTTATTATAATAAGGGCAACTAACTAATTTATTAAAAAAAACCTAATTAAAAATAAAATTCAAAAACTCGCATGCAATGCATATGCAAGTTCCTCCCGTCTTTTTTAAACGTCAATAAATTTTTATACGTAACTTTAAAAAAATCATAATAACGAGTGTTTTTTTATCTTTAATATAAGAACCATATTGCTATACTTATATAGAGAAAAAAAATTACGTTTCAATCGGATGTTTTAGTCCATGGTGTTTTCTCTATGTTGTTTTAATTGTATAGTGATTCAAGGCGTTGTGTTTTACAATAAAACACCATGAACGTATATAAGACACCATAACATTGCAAATACCATTACATTCAATCTTTCAGTCTTGTGTTCTATGGTGTTCTATTTTAGGAATTCAAAACAGATTATGGTGTCCTGTAAAATAAAACACCATAGAAAACAAGATTGAATGTAAATGGTATTTGCAATGTTATGGTGTCTTATATACGTTCATAGTGTTTTACTGTAAAACACAATGCCTTGAATCACTATACAATTAAAACAACATATACAATTAAAACAACATAGACAAAACACCATGGATTAAAACATACGATCGAAACGTAAATTTTTTTCTCTATATAAGTATAACAATATTATACTCATATTAAAGATAAAAAAAACACTCGTTATTATGGTGTAATTTTTTTTTTTGAAAAAAAATTACGTATAAAAAGTTATTGACGTTTAAAAAAGACGGGGGAACTTGCATGTGCATTGCATGTGGGTTTTTGAATTTAAAAATGTTAATTTTACCTTTATACTCTTAATATAGAAAATTAATTATTTTAATGGTAAACACTATTTACAATTTTGCCATTATAATCTCAACCATTAGATTATAAATCAAAGGGTGTAGATTCCTTTCTATACTTCTCACAAAACACATCCTTTTTACAATAACCTTACCATATATATATATATATAGGGGAATATTCATTTGAGAAGAAATTTAATGTGAGAACAAAAAGAAGAAATGGCATATTAGTAAAATACTATTTCATTTATAACTCATATCATTAATTTTTCTCTCTTTAATTAATTAGTCAACAAATCATTAATTATCCTACATATAATCTACAAAACCTACACATATCAAAATTTTCCTACATATACCCTACACATTGTAGAATTTTATCCTACACAGTCAAAATTTATCCTACACACCTCGAAATATATCCTACACAACTCATAATTTATCCTACACAACTATTAATTTATTCTACACTCTAAATTATGTTTTTTTTTTTTAATTTGGAAAAAGTTTATATTTTGAAAAGAAGTTACAAATTTAATTTAGTTAGTTATTAAAGGGAATAATACAAATTAATGATTTATGTAAGTTTACCAATATACCCTTATATTAAAATTAAATGCAAATATTAAATGAAGTAAAATGAAGCATTCTTATTGGTTGAAACTTCTTCTTTTTTCTTCTTACAAATTTTTTTTTCTCATTTGAACCCTCCACTATATATATATATATATATATATATATAGGATTAGGTTCAAATGTGAACAAAATCCCAAGAGTGAACTGCGTGAACTGATCTGGGCACTTGATTTTTATGATCTTGAGATTAAAGTGAGTGGCATGATGGTAATTATTTGGTTAATTTTTTTCATTTAATTAAATACAAAAAGGGTATATGTGTAATTTCAATCTTAAATTGATTGCATAAATCTCTCACAAATCAAGTAATCAATTATCCTCTTAAATTGATTGCATAAATCTCTCACAAATCAAATCAAGGATTAGGAAAGATGTAACTTAATTCAATTATTAAAATAATTTTTTGTTTAAATGCGATGTACACATGTGTATTCTGATTTTGCCATCTTTTTAATGCGATGTGCACATGTGTATATCGTCTGTTTTTTGTGATATCTCAGAATTTTTTTGTATTGAATGTTGATGTACACATGTGAATTACTGTACATGTATGTACGATGCTGAGTACACATGCGTACTGTTCTATTTATATACAAGTACACATGTGTATACCATTGAAATATGAAGGTTACGTGGATCTTAAAAATCAAAATTTGAATTCTAGTGATGAAATCTGAAATAAAAATTAAAATTGAAATCTGGTGATTTGTTGTTTGTTTTTATAATTATCTTATTAATAAATAAACATAATGTGGATAATGAATTTAAATTAGGAAATATGTAACTTAATTCAATTATTAAAATAATGATTTAAATCTAATTTTTTATATAATTACAATCCTACCCTTAACAACTAAAAAGGAAATCAAGGGACCATATCTGTTCACGAAGTTCACTCTTGGGAGGTTGTTCACGCTGGAACCCTACCCTATATATATATATATATATATATATATATATATATATACTATATAATATATTATAATACAGTTAAGAAGGATGACGACATTTAAGTAATTACAAGTGTTTATGCTTACGATACAACCCTCACAAAACCAGGTATCTGTACAATTAATTAATACTTAATTACTGTGTTTACTTACAATTGTGGTTAAACTGCTTCTTGATTTCTGATACATACATACTTATGCATCACATTTTATATTGTCACTCTATTACTTACACACAAACATTAGTAACAACTTTGATGCACAAAAGCATAGTTAGCACACTAAACGGATAACCCAGTAAACATGCTGACATTACCAGCACCAAAACAGACATTGTTCTGAGGCCAGTATGAGCCGGGAGTAGATTTCTACACTAGTAGGGAGTGTAGGGAGGTGAGAATCAATAAACTGCGTCACTAGGTGATAGTTATAGTGCCCGGAAGTGCCTAAAACATACCTTAATTGCAGAATTCTGCACTAGTAACCAAAATTCAGCTTTTAACAAAGCTAGTAAAGTGCAAAAACTTGGTAAAATAATACTAGACACTTTCCAAAGTGTCGGGAATTTACTGTGTCACTAAAAACACTATAAAAGACACTTTAAAGCTTATTTGACACTTTAACGGATCAATATCCAACCGAACAACCGGACTTTACCCGGAACATAAAAATTCTGCCAAAGACATTGTTTATACTTTTCTGAGCTAGTTAGGGTCCCCGAACACCCTAACACCCTTTATATTATACTACACACTTAATACACTAACTAATATCATTTAGAACCTAACTAGATCTTAACTATATCATCAAAACCCAACCATACCCCCCCCCTCAAAATGACGGTCACAAGGGGTGACCCACCCATTGTCCTACCTTGATTATTTAAATCCTAATTGTTTGATATCTAGTAGACACATTACATGATGGATAATAAGGTTGATGGTTTATAAGTATGTTTAAGAGTTAAACATCATCTCTCATCACAAACACACTTAGCAAACTTGCTCTATCTTCTCCTCTCTTGCTTGGTCTCGGCCGAACACAACCATCATCACCATCACTACCTTCAAGTCTTGTTCAACCATTTCACATACATACAAGGGTGCAAGAAGTCCAATAAACAAGCTCGGTGCTTTCGGAAGTGCAAGGACCTCTCTAGATTTCTTTTATCCAACTCATTTACATCTTGTTTCTTCCCTAGCCTTGAGCTAGTAGTAAGTGCCTCTAAACATCATCTTGATCTTGTTTATGGTGGTTAATAAGTGATTTAATGGTTGAAAGTTAAGAACACTAAAGAACATAACATAAAGTCTTGAACATAAGTGATTAATGGTGGATAAAGATAAACTAGTTGTGTAAATCTTGTGAAACTTGTCTAGTTGTGATTATTTGATGTGGTTTGTTACTAGAAGTGGGATGGATCATCATCTAACCATACTAGATCATGTTCAAGAACATGAACTAGTAGTATGTTAGTGTTAAAGTTATGAAAGATGATGAAACTTTCCATCCATGAGACATGAACTTGAGTAAATAAATTTTTTCTTGTAAAATAAGACTCTAAACATGTAGATCTAAAGATCTACGAGTGGTTTTTCGGAAGAATCAAGTGAAAGATGCAAGATTTGTTAAAACCCGGACTATACATAAATTAAAAGCATTTTAGTGAATAAACAAGTGTGTAAACACTTGTGTCACAAGAAAAATTTAACAAGAAATATTTTTGGTAAATCATGACTAGAAGTTGTGAAACTTCAAGATCTTTAAAAATAAAGTTTTTAAGAAACTAATTTTATTTTTAAAGATAACAAGATCTATTAAATATGTTAGAAAGTTACTACATATTTTTACAAAACATTCAAGTTCATGAGTTTATGATTTAGGGTTGTTTTTGTCAAGATAGTGATTAAAGATTTTATATTGTTGATTGATGATCGTTGATTGAAATTTTGAAAAGAAAATGATACGCTTGTAAGCGTGGACACCTCCAGTTACAGAGGATACTCTGGCGAAATTTTTCCAGAAATATTTTTCTAAACAAATGTTTGCAAAATATATTTTTAACTTTGTTTTCAAAATAAACTTCGCCATGGTTTTTATTTCAAAAATTACAAAATATCGGAGGTGGATTTTCGTAAATAAAACTTGTTAAATATATATTTAGAATATATATTTCATAATAAAACGCTTGTGTGATTATGTGATTATTTTGTGAACTACATATATTATTTTTAGGGCAAAAATAATATAACGGGAGTATATTATGAAATCACGACTCCAAAATAATACCAACGCTATCACAAATAAATATTTAAGTTACACTGGTATTATTATTACAACGCGAACTTTAAAATGTAACTTATGTATTTTCGGAAAATACTCTTAAATGTGTATTTTGATAAAGTATTATTTTGGAAATGGTATGAAGTAAAATATAATATTTTTGGGAAAAATATGTATATTTTGGAGTTAGAATATTTTAGACAAGTGATTAAAATATTTTTTCAAGTGAGACTTAAAAATATATTTTCAGAATTATAAAACACACATGTATTAAAACCCCCCATCCTTGGGAAGGAATATATTTATTAAATAATTAAGAAGTGTAAACACGAAATAGTTGTCTAACTATTTCCCAAAAACGTTAAACCTTAAGCCAAGGCACGACCGTCCGTCTAATAGAAGTTAGTACGTGTAGGTCGTCACGCAGCAGGTTGATTGGGATTGACTATTTCGAGACGCACTTCAGTGAGTTCATGTCCCCCTTTTCTCTTAACTGTTTTCAGTTTTTATACTTCGGGAGTGGAATACATGTTACAGAAAATATGGATACTTTTATACGTGGTATGGTTAGCTTAAGGAGGGTTTACTACTTAGATCATGTGAGTGGGTAGGCTGGAACTAGAGGCCATTAATCCTCATTGTAGGACCGAGGGTCATTAGCGGTAGATCTATCTGGGTGTAGCGAGCCCAACTCTAGGCCCACTGTACGGACCTCGGGGTGACTTTGAGCCCGACGCAAAAATCTGCTAGGTTTGAGTCTTCCTACAGCACTTCACACATATCATTGGCTTTGCAACCCAATGGTGATCTCTTTTTTTCCTTAATTGCTACATACCGGGGATTTTCATACATACTGACATATTACAAAGGTTTTACATACTCACTTTTACATGAACTCGCTCAACTTTATGTTGATTTTTCAACTTACATGTATTTCAGGAAATTAATGGATCTGGCCAAGTATGCAAGAGGGTTAAGCTGCGTAGGAGTAATGATGTCATCCGAGTTTAGGAATTGTGACCTTTGCCTGGACGGGTCACAAGTCTTAAACTGTGTTTTCACTTATGTCTTTTAGCTGTGTCTTATGAACAAGTTCTAAGTATGTTGTGGTTGTATTTTGTTTCACGTATCGACTTTTAAACAATGTTGCGTGTTTACTTTTAAAACTAACCTAATGGATGAACATCATGGTTTTATTTTCATATAGCATTGTTGTGATTATGCTATGGTATTAAGAAGTCACACCAAAATAAACCCACGCTTCCGCAAAGCCAGGGTGTGACAACTTGGTATCAGAGCATCGATCATAGCGAACTAGGACTCCTTCTCGAGTCTAGACTATGATCACTAGGGCTCTCACGAAAACATTTTTACATTGCATACACTAAACGTCAAGATCCAGGGCACAAACATATTTTTTTTAACAAAAGGGCACATGTACACTTTTCAAAGATTTATAATTCAGTCGGAGAGACTGAGGGAGTTCAGTCGGGGAGACTGAGGGAGTTCAGTCTTAGAGGCTGAGGGAGTCCAGTCAGAGAGACTGGGGGAGTTGGTCTTAGAGACCAGGGAGTTGGTCTTAGAGACCAGGGAATTTGGTCTTAGATATCAGGGAATTTAGTCGGAGAGACTGGGTAGGATAGTCTAAGGAAGACTAGGATGATTACTTGCTGCTTATTGGTAACTAACATGTTTATTTGATTATATGTTGATTATCTGTGCATATGTGTGATTGTGTTACAGATATCATGCCATCCTCATCAGACACGGGAGTTTCAGATACCTTAGATCCTATGGCAGTTGTTTCAGATGACGAGGTTCCATCTGAGCGAGAGGTGTATACCTCAGATACCACCAGCACCGATGACGACGATTTCCAGCCCTTCGCGCTGCCGGACGTTGGAGTAGAGCCTACTGATGGCCTTCCTGACGGGGACTTACCACTTGCGGTGATCCCTGCTCCTATACCACTTGCTGTTTATCCAGTTGTTGATATGCCCCTCGATGTCGTTTCTGACGACGACATCGATCTGTTTGAGGAGGTTCCGCCGGAGGCTGACTATGAGGGCGGGGCCCCTATTGCTGCTGATGATATTCTTCCCATCGCTGAGGCCCCTTTTGAGGAGGCACTTGCTGATTCACCTGTCCCAGATTCCTTTGAGTCTGTGGCGTTCGCATCTTTGCACACTCTGGGAGTGCAGCATCACTCTCATGCCGCCGACCCAGACATGGCGTTATCAGCTGCACCTGCTCCCACACACGACTTCGAGTTTGATCACGATATTGACGATGATTTAGACCCCATCTTTCCCCCTGGTTTTGATCCTGACCAGGATATATTCACTTAGACCAGCCCCTAGAGGAGCCTGTAGCCCCTATCGATCCTTTGTTTGATGATCCCGCTGACTTTGACATGGATTTGGTTGACCCGGAGCCTGTCGTGGCCCCTGAGCCAGCCGTCGCTCCTGATCCTGCATTAGAGCATGACCCTGTTCATGACGATGCACCCGCTGTTGCCCCTTTTGTTGATGACATACCTATTGCCGATCATCCTGTTGTTGCTCCACCGTTGGAGGATGATCATGTTGCTGGCGCTGCTGTTGACGCCCCACTCTTGATAGAGGATCCTGTTGTTGCACCCTTTCCTGATCCTATGCCGGTACTGCTTGACCGTGCACCTTTTGCTGCTTATGTGGATCCACGTTATGCCGACACCCACAATGGGTGGATTGATGACGATGACGATTACCCACCACACGTGGTACCCGTCACACCTGTTTCAGCACACACCGATATTCCCTTGATTCCCCCACATACCACAGATGCTCACCGCACAGATCTCCCGATCACCTATCTCCAAGACATCCCTCCACCACGTCCTGGGGAGGGTTCATCATGACAGCTGTTTGGTCACACACCTTTCATGGCAGGAGGCGGCCAGTTCATACCCCAGATTTCTCATCCTACTTTTTTTCCCCCTGTGCTGCCATCATCCTTACCGTTCACGTCACAGTTTTCTTCTGTTGCACCACCCACTGCACCATCGAGCGAGCCATTTTTATGGACTACGCCCCCTATCATGCCACTGTCCGATCCATACCACCCGTACCATATTGGGTACTCTACGGAGGATATCCTCGTTTCTTTGATGATACAGCAGGACGCATTGACGCGTCGTATTCAGGTTTTGGAGTCAGCTCCACACCCACCTTGTCATTGTCGACCCCCATTTGCAGCACCGTACCCTCCATGTCCACTATCCCCCGATTCTGCCGCTCGCTTTTGGAATCCTGAGCAACAGATAGCATACTTGTTGCGCGCCTATCGCGCTATGGAGGAGGACTGGTTACATATGCGTCGCTTACTCTATTCTCATTTTCCTCTTCCTCCGCCGCCATCAGCATAGGCATATTTTTGGTTTTATGCAGGTAGACTTTTGGTGAGAAGATTACGATTGTGCCGACTATACAGCATTTTGGAGACCGCATTTTGATGTCATAACTTTTGATAGTTAATTTTTGGTTGTTGTATATGACTAGCTAGTTCAGACAAGGGCGATGTGGCCCTTAGCCACTTGTGTTGTACGATACAGTTATGAAACTTGTAAAACATTGTATTGTGGTCTCGATTTATGATAGCGCAATCGCAGTATTCTCACTATATGTGATGTTGGATTGATTGTTTCAATTTTATAACATGAGATGTTATGTGCTTGGTTAATTTATAACATGTGATGAATGAATGTTATTACGTACGCGTATGCTATTTACTCACTATGACCTGACCTACATGATCATCTTTTAGAAGATGCCACCAAGACGCGAGATGCGCATGCCCACTTCGGAGGCGGAACTCCAAGGAATCATTGCTGCCGCCATAGCACAGTATGCAGCCTCACAAGGAGGAACCAGTGGGAGCAATTCGAACAATAACAATCCACCCCATGGTAATGTGAAGTCGTTTGAGACTTATTACGATACATTTGGATATTTATAGCACGTCCGCTAATACCACTTATAAATACTAACGTATGTGCAGGGTGCACCTACAAGCAGTTTCTCGACTGCAAGCCCGTGAATTTCGACGGCACCGGAGGTGCGGTTGCGTTCATGAGGTGGGCTTAGAAAACAGACTCTGTCTTAAGAATGGGCAAATGCGCTCCCGATCAACAAGTGACTTACATCTCAGGGCTGTTTCTGGATGGAGCCCTATCGTGGTGGAACTTACAAGTGCAGACTTTAGGAGAAGCTGCTGCTTACGCGTTGACATGGGCTGAGTTAAAAAAGTTAATGCGAAGAAAGTATTGCTCGCGTGCTGAGATACAAAGGTTAGAGACTGAGTTCTAGCATTTAAGGATGAATGGTCCCAAGATCGCAGAATACGTTCAAAGATTTCATGATTTATCCCACGTTGTGTCGTACATGGTCACACCAGAGTTTAAACATGTTGAGAGGTTCATCTGGGGATTGGCTCCCCAAATAATGAGTATGGTTACCACGTCCATGCCCGCGACGATCACAGAAGCCATCGACCTAAGTGTGGCGCTCACTGAAGAGGCCACTAGGTTGAACAAATTCTCCATATCTGAACCAAAGAAAAAGGAAACCCATGTTGAACCGTCTGGGGAAAACAAGCGAAAGTTTTCCAATTTCAAGCAACGTACCTCAAGTGTGAGCAAGAAGGGTGAATCGAGCACACCGGCTAGAGCTGCAACCGGTATTGAGAACAAAGGAAAGGGTTATATGGCCACTCTGCCCAAGTGTAACACATGCCAGCGCCATCATTCTGGCCGGTGCTGACCAAAAACATGTGAAGCTTGTGGGAAAATTGGTCACTTGAAGGAAACTTGCTGGGTTAGTGCTGGCCGGGGAGGCCAAGGAGGTTTTGGTAATAGAAACAACAACCGGGGTGGTAATGGGAACCGCCCGCAAGGAAACAATGGAGGAATTGGAAACCGTGGAAACGTTGCGAATCAAGCTAGTAATGGAAATCGCAACCAAAACAACACTCAAGCTGGGAATGGAAATGGCCAAGGGCCAGGATGCTTTAATTGTGGAGATGTTGGGCACTTTAAGAAGGAATGCCCAAAGCTGAATCAAGCCCGTGGAAGAGTGTTTAACATCGGCGCGAGGGAAGCGCGCCAAGATCCAAACGTTGTCACCAGTACGTTCC
Source organism: Helianthus tuberosus (assembly GCA_030545235.1). NCBI lineage: Eukaryota > Viridiplantae > Streptophyta > Magnoliopsida > Asterales > Asteraceae > Helianthus > Helianthus tuberosus. The sequence goes on from JARYGA010016412.1 coordinate 28,741, forward strand.
CTATAAACCAACGTTTTGCATCTGTTCTTTTCGATACTGGTGCCGATTATAGTTTCGTGTCGTTAGAATTTAAGAATATACTTGGATTGACCGCTAGTAAGTTAGATGTTCCGTACTCGATTGAATTGGCAAATAGGAAACTAGTTGAAACGGGTGAAGTTATAAGAGGATGCGTGATAGAATTAGGAGGACACGAATTTACGCTAGACCTGCTACCTGTCGAGTTGGGAAGCTTTGATGTGGTAGTGGGAATGGATTGGTTGTCCAGCAACAAGGCCGAGATTGTTTGCCACGAGAAGACCATCCGTATCCCTATGACGGATGAAGAAACAATCGTAGTGCACGGAGAGAAGCAGGATACGCCGCTGAGGATTATTAGCTGTCTGAAGGCTAGAAAGTGTTTGCAGAAGGGATGTGTTGCATTCTTGGCACACATCATGGACAAGGAAACTGCTGAACCGAAGATCGAAGACATTCCAGTAGTGAAAGAATACCCCGAAGTCTTTCCAGAAGACTTGCCGGGATTGCCGCCTCAAAGGCAAGTCGAGTTCCACATTGACTTGGTTCTAGGCGCCGCGCCTGTAGCCAAGGCACCCTATAGACTTGCGCCCTCGGAAATGCAGGAGTTATCGACACAACTCCAGGAGCTATTGGATAAAGGATTCATCAGGCCAAGCTTCTCACCTTGGGGAGCTCCGTATGTGCATAGACTACCGCGAGCTTAATAAGTTGACTATCAAGAATAGATATCCCCTACCGAGAATCGATGACCTATTTGATCAGCTGCAAGGTTCGAGCTTTTATTCAAAGATCGATCTTCGATCGGGATATCATCAACTAAGGATACAAGAGGAAAGTATCCCGAAGACGGCCTTTAGGACTCGTTATGGACATTACGAGTTCCTAGTTATGCCGTTTGGGCTGACAAACGCGCCAGCAGTTTTCATGGACCTAATGAACTGAGTCTGCAAGCCGTACTTGGATAAGTTTGTAATCGTGTTTATTGACGACATTCTAATTTACTCGAAGACGAAGGATGAGCACGAACGGCACTTAAGAGCTATTCTAGAGCTACTCAAGAAGGAAAAATTTTACGCCAAGTTCTCGAAGTGCGAGTTCTGGCTGCGTGAAGTCCAATTTCTTGGAGATGTGGTAAATGGAAATGGAATTCATGTTGATCCAACAAAGATCGAGGCAATCAAGGATTGGGAGACTCCAAAGACGCCAACCGAGATTCGACAATTCTTAGGTTTGGCTGGTTATTATCGAAGATTCATTGAGGATTTCTCTAAAATCGCTCAACCTCTGACTGCGCTCACACAGAAAGACAAAAAGTTTGATTGGAGTGACAAGCAAGACGAAGCGTTTCAGTTGTTGAAGAACAAACTTTGTGACGCACCGATACTATCGCTACCCGAAGGAACATATGACTTCGTGGTATATTGTGACGCCTTGCGTCAAGGTTTGGGTTGCGTGCTGATGCAACGCCAGAAGGTTATAGCTTATGCGTCGCGCTAGTTGAAGATTCACGAGAGGAATTATACCACGCACGACTTGGAATTAGGCGCGGTGGTATTTGCATTAAATATCTGGCGACATTATTTGTATGGTACGCGATGTACAATCTTCACGGATCACAAGAGCTTACAACACATATTCAACCCTCACAAAACCAGGTATCCGTACAATTAATTAATATTTAATTAATGCTTAATTACTGTGCTTACTTACAATTGTGGTTAAACTGCTTCTTGATTTCTGATACATACATACTTATGCATCACATTTTATACTGTCACTCTATTACTTACACACAAACATTAGTAACAACTTTGATGCACAAAAGCACAGTTAGCACACTAAACGGATAACCCAGTAAACATGCTGACATTACCAGCACCAAAACAGACATTGTTCTGAGGCCAGTATGAGCCGGGAGTAGATTTCTACACTAGTAGGGAGTGTAGGGAGGTGAGAATCATTAAACTGCGTCACTAGGTGATAGTTATAGTGCCCGGAAGTGCCTAAAACATACCTTAATTGCAGAATTCTGCACTAGTAACCAAAATTCAGCTTTTAACAGAGCTAGTAAAGTGCAAAAACTTGGTAAAATAATACTAGACACTTTCCAAAGTGTCGGGAATTTACTGTGTCACTAAAAACACTATAAAAGACAATTTAAAGCTTATTTGACACTTTAACGGATCAATATCCAACCGAACAACCGGACTTTACCCGGAACATAAAAATTCTGCCAAAGACATTGTTTATACTTTTCTGAGCTAGTTAGGGTCCCCGAACACCCTAACACCCTTTATATTATACTACACACTTAATACACTAACTAATATCATTTAGAACCTAACTAGATCTTAACTATATCATCAAAACCCAACCATACCCCCCCCCCCTCAAAATGACGGTCACAAGGGGTGACCCACCCCTTGTCCTACCTTGATTATTTAAATCCTAATTGTTTGATATCTAGTAGACACATTACATGATGGATAATAAGGTTGATGGTTTATAAGTATGTTTAAGAGTTAAACATCATCTCTCATCACAAACACACTTAGCAAACTTGCTCTCTCTTCTCCTCTCTTGCTTGGTCTCGGCCGAACACAACCATCATCACCATCACTACCTTCAAGTCTTGTTCAACCATTTCACATACATACAAGGGTGCAAGGAGTCTAATAAACAAGCTCGGTGCTTTCGGAAGTGCAAGGACCTCTCTAGATTTCTTTTATCCACCTCATTTACATCTTGTTTCTTCCCTAGCCTTGAGCTAGTAGTAAGTGCCTCTAAACATCATCTTGATCTTGTTTATGGTGGTTAATAAGTGATTTAATGGTTGAAAGTTAAGAACACTAAAGAACATAACATAAAGTCTTGAACATAAGTGATTAATGGTGGATAAAGAGAAACTAGTTGTGTAAATCTTGTGAAACTTGTCTAGTTGTGATTATTTGATGTTGTTTGTTACTAGAAGTGGGATGGATCATCATCTAACCATACTAGATCATGTTCAAGAACATGAACTAGTAGTATGTTAGTGTTAAAGTTATGAAAGATGATGAAACTTTCCATCCATGAGACATGAACTTGAGTAAATAAAATTTTTCTTGTAAAATAAGACTCTAAACATGTAGATCTACGAGTGGGTTTCCGGAAGAATCAAGTGAAAGATGCAAGATTTGTTAAAACCCGGACTTTACATAAACTAAAAGCATTTTAGTGAATAAACAAGTGTGTAAACACTTGTGTCACAAGAAAAAATTAACAAGAAATATGTTTGGTAAATCATGACTAGAAGTTGTGAAACTTCAAGATCTTTAAAAATAAAGTTTTTAAGAAACTAATTTTATTTTTAAAGATAACAAGATCTATTAAATATGTTAGAAAGTTACTACATATTTTTACAAAACATTCAAATTCATGAGTTTATGATTTAGGGTTGTTTTTGTCAAGATAGTGATTAAAGATTTTATATTGTTGATTGAAATTTTGAAAAGAAAATGATACGCTTGTAAGCGTGGACACCTTCAGTTACAGAGGAAACTCTGGCGAAATTTTTCCAGAAATATAACACTTAGAAATATTTTTCTAAACAAATGATTGCAAAATATATTTTTAACTTTGTTTTCAAAATAAACTTCGCCATGGTTTTTATTTCAAAAATTACAAAATATCGGAGGTGGATTTTCGTAAATAAAACTTGTTAAATATATATTTAGAATATATATTTCATAATAAAACGCTTGTGTGATTATGTGATTATTTTGTGAACTACATATATTATTTTTAGGGCAAAAATAATATAACGGGAGTATATTATGAAATCACGACTCCAAAATAATACCAACGCTATCACAAATAAATATTTAAGTTACACCGGTATTATTATTACAACGCGAACTTTAAAATGTAACTTATGTATTTTCGGAAAATACTCTTAAATGTGTATTTTGATAAAGTATTATTTTGGAAATGGTATGAAGTAAAATATAATATTTTTGGGAAACATATGTATATTTTGGAGTTAGAATATTTTAGACAAGTGATTAAAATATATTTTCAAGTGAGACTTAAAAATATATTTTAGGAATTATAAAACACACATGTATTAAAACCCCCATCCTTGGGAAGGAATATATTTATTAAATAATTAAGAACTGTAAACACGAAATAGTTGTCTAACTATTTCCCAAAAACGTTAAACCTTAAGCCAAGGCACGGCCGTCCGTCTAATAGAAGTTAGTACGTGTAGGTCGTCACCCAGCAGGTTGATTGGGATTGACTATTTCGAGATGCACTTCAGTGAGTTCATATCCCCCTTTTCTCTTAACTGTTTTCAGTTTTTATACTTCGGGGGTGGAATACATGTTACAGAAATTATGGATACTTTTATACATGGTATGGTTAGCTTAAGGAGGCTTTACTACTTAGATCATGTGAGTGGGTAGGCTGGAACTAGAGGCCATTAATCCTCATTGTAGGACCGAGGGTCATTAGCGGTAGATCTATCTGGGTGTAGCGAGCCCAACTCCAGGCCCACTGTACGGACCTCGGGGTGACTTTGAGCCCGACGCAAAAATCTGCAAGGTTTGAGTCTTCCTACAGCACTTCACACATATCATTGGCTTTGCAACCCAATGGTGATCTCTTTTTTTCCTTAATTGCTACATACCAGGGATTTTCATACATACTGACATATTACAAAGGTTTTACATACGCACTTTTACATGAACTCGCTCAACTTTATGTTGATTTTTCAACTTACATGTATTTCAGGAAATTAATGGACCTGGCCAAGTATGTAAGAGGGTTAAGCTGCGTAGGAGTAATGATGTCATCCGAGTTTAGGAATTGTGACCTTTGCCTGGGCGGGTCACAAGTCTTAAAATGTGTTTTCACTTATGTCTTTTAGCTGTGTCTTATGAACAAGTTCTAAGTATGTTGTGGTTGTATTTTGTTTCATGTATCGACTTTTAAACAATGTTGTCGTGTTTACTTTTAAAACTTACCTAATGGATGAACATCATGGTTTTATTTTCATATAGCATTGTTGTGATTATGCTATGGTATTAAGAAGTCACACCAAAATAAACCCACGCTTCCACAAAGCCAGGGTGTGACACGATACGGATCGTCGGACTATGATGATTTCTTGTTTCGGATGTCGTAACGAGTGCAGAATCCCCATTACGACACAAACCGAGCGAGAGAGTAAACACAATACAAAGATTCAACGCTTAACAAGTTGTGTATTCAAATCGATAGAGTTTCGGTACAAGATTTATACAAAACAAGCACTCCGACAACTCTCTCTCTCTCTCTCCTCTACACTCTCTCTCTCTCTAAGCTCCTACAAGCTCTCACACTAAACACATGGGGAAGATCTCTTGTATTTATAGTCATACCAGAGATGTAAAATCGAAACACAATCCCCAGACATCCAGTGGCGAAGCTTGACCCGAATGACCAGGGGGGGTCGAAAAGGTATATACCAAAAATTTCTATAGAACTAGGGGGTCGAAAACGTATATACCCAAAAATTTCTATACAAAAACTACATATATAACACTACTATGCGAAAAGTTCGGGGGCTTGGGCGCCCCTCCCCGCCACTTCTATACTTCGCCGCTACAGACATCGACACATAATGAAACAATACCTATCTCATCAAAACAAGGTGTAAAAGGACATCCACATCGAAACAGCTTTGGACTTGTGCCATTTTCATCGAAACAACATATATAATCGAAATAGACATTGTGTCTATTTCGATGTACATTGAAGAATATGATTTATATCCTGTTTCGATGTCCTCTATCTATTTGCTATTTCAATTTGTTATTGAGGATGTCATGATGTCATCAATATTCAACGGATCACTCGCGTCTTTTTGTGCTTCATGTGTCGTTCTCTAGGGCGCACAGCGGAGGAATGTCGCTATGCCGCTCTCGAACCGAACCGAACCGAACCGAGCCACATCCACACAAAACTACATCAACAAATGCCATCATCCATCGCATTTGAGAGCATTTGTGAGATTTCCATATGTTTGAAGACATATATAGTGGCCATCAAGGTGACTCTTTAAAGCAAACGATTCACGATCTCTAATCAGCTCTTTCACTTTCTCCACACGTAAAGACTATTCTAACTCCCTTGCATTTGAAACTCGACATCACACACCACAATCTACCATAACCGATTCCTCTCCATTTACCACCGACTCCTACTCCAACGTTATTATTTCACTAGTGGCCACCACCATCTAATGACAACCACCATAGTTGAGTCGATGCACCTAGGGTTTTAAAAGTTGTTGAATCGTAAATCAAAGCACATGCAAAACGACTATTGATAGCGGTAGCAAAGGGAACTAGGGTTTCGGTGATGACAAGATGCAACTAGGTTGAATGACAGCGGTGATAACTCAGTGTGTTTGGATAAAGGGTTCCGGAAAAAAATGAAGATGGTTACGAGTTTCATGGTGAGTAGGTTACTAATACACACTAGATCGAAGTAGCATAAAATTCATGGTTTTGTGGAACGATGAGATCACAAGTTCACGGTAATTGAAAAAATCATCTATATTTTGTTGTTTACTTATGGTATTTGTAGAACTTAGAATTTAACGTAATTGTTGCCTACTTGAAATAGATGCTCTATTGTAATGTTCTGTTATTCTCTTATCTGTTTAGCTTCAAATATGCCTTTAGGTGTTCTATGAGTAAAGCATGTTGATATGAAAATGCTTTTTATATTGGAGTTTGCTCATAGGAAATGTGTTCAATTACGATGCAATGAAAAAAGACATAATTTGTGAAATATGTCACCAGGTACCTCATTGAGGCAGTTTGATCTGTCGGTAATTGTCATGACCTCCGACCCCACCGTGGGTGGGAGCCATGGGCATATACAGTAGTGGTACTGATGTTTATTAAATATGCAGTGAAAAATTTCACCAGGACCGTAGTTAGGAAAATTTCAAAGTAAAAACACCAAAGTTTTAATATTAAACAGATGGGATAAAACCCATATTACAATAAAACATTATTATAGGAATAAATCCTATTTTTACAAAACAAATTTTCTTTTCTTTATTCTGGCAACATAGCCACTTTATTTAAGCCTTTAGCGCTTCATAGCATAATCCATTACTTTCATAATAAGTCACCTGAAACGCGTCTTAAAAACATTTTATCAGCGAAACATACTAGTGAGTTCATTCATTTGTAGAGAAAAAGACACAATATTGTAATTACAGCATTAAGAGTTTTTACATTTGTTTATATCTTTCCATTACCCACAATATTTGTCATTCGCCCATTTCGGTGACTATGGTCAAATCACTATTGGCTAACCCTTTGTCAAATAGTAAAAATTATTAAGTAATGTATACAAAACCTCACGTACTGGCTGTAATTTCATAATACAAAGACTTAATCACTGTAAATACAACTGGAACACATTTAGGGTTTTGAAAGCTTTTGATAAAAAAAGAATGACTCACATTGTAGAATTAGGGTTTTTAGTTATTGCTTCCTGGTTTAAGTCATGGGTTCCTAAATAAACACAGAATGCAACACATATTAGTGTATTAACCCAATTCAACTTTAACGATAATCATGAGATCAAAACCTCAACGTAGATAACAAAGTATAGCCTTATTCAGGCAGGGGGGTTAGCACACTTTTTACGGAGCAGAGTTTCGAGGTTGAGGGTTTCGGGATTAAAATAATAAAATGAGAGAGCAAGAGAAAGTGATTGTGACTAAGCAGATTGAAATGTACAAGTACTGCTTAATTTATAGCTGAAATACAATATCGTCGCGTCACGCGACCAGTTTCACAATCACCATCGCGTCGCGCGACGGGGTGGTCTATGGCTTAGGTGGCATGAGTCACCACGTAGCCTTGCGACGTAGCTGCCACATGGAAACACTCGTCTTCTGGCGAAAAAAGAAGCACCGCATCACGTGACCATCCTTTTGGATCTCGTTGCGTAGCGCGATGATGACCAAAACCTGGTTTTTCTTGTTTTTCGTGCTGGTTTTCATCGTACATATTCGGGTTATCGGTTAAGAACTGTTATGGGGCTTTTTGAGGGTTGTTACATCCTCCCCACCTTATTTTAAATCTCCTCCTCGAGATTTACTGGAATATGTAGTGATACTTTCGCTTCATCTTCGATTCTAGTTCCCATGTGTATTCCGGTCTCTTTTCAAATCCCATTTTACCTTGACCAAAATCAGTCTTTTGCGCTTGAGGTTCTTCACCTTCCTATCTTCAATTTGTAGAGGCTACTCAACAAATTTTAGTTTCTCATTTACCTATATATCTTGAAGAGGTACTACAAGATATTCATCAGCTAAGCATTTCTTTAAGTTGCATACATAAAACACGTCATGTATACCTGCCATTTCTTCTGGTAACTTTAGCTGATAATGTCACACCCCTAAAGTACCACAAGCGGAATCCACCGCGAGGTGTGTGACGTACCTGGATCTAGCCACTAATCACATTGAACTAACCGTAGAATAATAAAAACATGTTCTTATTCAATATGAAAAGTGCATTTCAAAACGTTTAATTCAGACAATTATTCTAGCGGAAGCATAAATTATCGTTCAACCAATTCAACATCATTTGGTTTGGAAACTATTGGTGCATACGTCTGTCGACTTCCTCTTGTATCGAGTCTTGTAATAGAATTGTTAAATCAGGGCACGTAGTTCGAGAAATCTAGGGTTTATGTGTGAATAGTTAATTTCGCACGAAATAGCACAATGTAATTCCGTGCGAAATTACCACCACTATAAATACCCTTGGTGTCAAGTCATTTGTAACGTTCATGATTCCGGTACCGAAGTGCTGCCGACGTGTCAATTGATCTGTAAACGTGTTATATTAATAAAACAAGACAATTAAGTGTGAATCAAGCTGTTACAAAGTCTAATCAATGAATTCCGCCTCTGATTAGACCGAGAACTCTTCTGATAGACTCGTTTTGATCGTCTCACGATCCTACATGTGGTATCAGAACTCAGGAGGAAGAGTTCTTACAAAAACAGCCATAATTTCTTACTTCTACACCTTCTTTTTCAAAATTAACAAGTTTTTATGGTCAAAATGGATTGAATTTCACATATTACACGCGAAACAGTGTTTTAATGAATCCTTGAATGAATTAGACCCTAATTCAGCTTAAAACTTGTCCAATTTTACAAAAATCAGATCGAAATGATGACATCAGCAGTATTTCGCACGAAATAGGCAATTGATTTCGCTTGAAATTGCTATTTTGTTTGAATAGTACACTTGATTTCGCACGAAATTACTGTATTTGGTGTATTTCGCACGAAATTACTTCAGAATTGATATTTCACACAAATTAGCTTGTTATTTCGTACGAAATTATTCATTTCATACGAAATCAGGGTATTTCGTTTGAATTGGTGCTATTTCGTTTGAAGGGTATTCCGCACCAAAAAGTGTTTTCGCTTGAGTTGGTATTTCGTGTGAAAAACTGATTTCGTTTGAAATTCATATTTCGCACCAAGTGTTTTCGTTTGAACTAATATTTCATGTGAATCTTCATTGTTGTTTGAACTTTGTTGACTTTGTGATACATATTACTAAATCATGGAAGAGGAATTCTATAATGCGTTTGCTACACCAGTTTCTCCTGTTACAGCTACTGAAACTCTTTACAGTGAGAATAGGACGGGAACTTATCAAAACCCGCCGAAGCTTATGTACATTGAAGATTTTAGAGGATGGCAAAATCGGTTTGAAAACTGGGTGCAAGCTTATAAGTTTGACGCATGGTGTTCATTAGAGAAAGATTACGAGAAACCAAAAAACGAACGTGGGTTTGAAAAACCCTTTTGTGACTTTTCAGATGTTGAAAAATTGAATTATACAAGTGAAAATATGATGATCAGTATTCTTCAACAAGCAGGTAAAGAAGATATCTTTGTTTTGCTCCAACATGAGGGTACCGCTAGATCAATTTGGACAGCATTAATTCAAAAGTTTAAAGGAAGTGCAGATATGATCAAGAACAAAAAGGGTTTACTGAAGAAATCATTTGATATGTTTGTAGCTTTTGAAAATGAAACAACAAAAATGACCATTGATAGATATTGTCATCTGGTTTTGGAAATGGGAAGATTGGACATAAAGAAAGACGACGATGAATGGGTTGATAAACAAGCCTATGCATTACCACAACAGAAATGGGGAACTTATTTGTTGATCCTAAAACACATGAGAAAATATGAATCTGGCACAGTTTATTCAAAAGATTGAAGAGCATGAGTTGGATATCCAGAAAACGGGAATCATGACTAATCCAAATGCTCAACAAGATGCTAGTTTATACTACAGAGGAAACAAATTTGAAGTTACTCCAAGCCCAAACATTCAAACTGGTTTCAGTGCTGATAGTTCTTCTGGAACAAAGGGAAGTACTGTGACTCAAAGTGGTGGATCTTCGTCTTCGTATTCAAGCTATTATCCAAATTTTACAACACCAAGTCCTCAACAACAAAATTCTACAAATCTGCAATGCAACGTTACCTTGAACATTCAAAATGGTCAAAATCTTTCTCCAGAAATAGCTAAGCAACACATGGCATCACTCGTTGCTATGTTGGAATCATATGAAAGTTTGATTGCTGGCAAAATTGGAAATCCGATGCTTACGAAAGAGGATTATGACCAGATTAATGATGAGGAACTTGAGTTGATGGATGTAAAGTGGTGTTTAGCCAGTGCTGTTCGAAGGGCATAAAAGTTTCAACAAATCAAAGGAAGAGATGAGTTTAGTGAGATGTCTAAATCTCCGATAGGGTTTGACAAATCAAAGGTTACGTGTTTTCGTTGTCGAGAAAAAGGTCATTTTAAGCCTGAGTGCAAAAACAAAGAAGCAAATGGAAGACAAGATCAGTCTGGAAAAAAAACAATTATTATCAAAAATCAATTTTTCATTAGATTGCTCAACAACCACAAACTGCACATGCACGTGCCATTGAAGAAAAAGAGAAAAAAGCTTGTTATGGTATAATTGACCAAGATGATGAAAAGGTTGCAGAGGGATTTAGCTGGGATAAATACATTCCACCTGGTTCAGGTCTTGTTGCTAGAATTCTGAAAGAAGATGAAATCAAATCTAGTCCGAAAAGAATATCGATTTTTCCAGATTTTGGAATTGATGTAGATACTGATGATGAAGAAGAATACATTAATAAAGCTAGAAAAGGTCTAGATCCTGATAGTTTTAATTTGTTTTTTGCAGATAAAGTTGAGATGCTGAATGAGAAGAAGATTGCCAAATTGAAGAGAGAACTGGAAGTAAGAAGAATAGCTGATGAAAAGGCAAAGATGGAAGCTGAAGAAGCAAATGTTGAACCAGAAATTGAGAAGGTGATAGAAAAAATCGTTGAAGTGGAGAAAATAGTAGAGAAAATTGTTGAGGTCGAAAAAATAGTCGAAGTTGAAAAACTCGTCGAAGTTGAGAAAATCGTCGAGGTAGAAAAAATTGTTGAAGTTTAGAAGATTGTCGAGGTTGAAAAGATAGTTGAAGTCATTAAACCTTGTCTGAAATTTTTGGAGTCCTGCAAACATTGTGATGAGAAAGACAAGAAGATTCGTGAACTGGAAAAGATGAAAGAAGATTTATTGTCTGATGTGAAGTATGTAAAAGAATCATATGATGTGATGAACAGAACAGTTGATGGTCTGAAAAAGACAAATTCAGAAGCTGATGCTGCTATGACAATGATGAGTTCCACTTTAATGACAAAGCAGAAAGTCATCAATGAGTATATTGAAGACTGTGCAAAGCTAAAACAGGATTTGGAACTTGAAAAGATTGAGAGTGAAAGAATCAAACAATTGTTGCTGAGTTATACAACTTGTGATTATTTGATTGATCGAGTTTATCCTACTGTTGTAGGTCTTGAAGCGTTTCAAGATAAAAAGACAGAAGATATGGATACTAGTAAGAAACAAAGTGTGAAATATAACAAGGGTCCGCCTCTAATTTGGAATAGTTATTCTCCCAGAAAGCCAAATGAGGAACGTTTAAATAAGGCTCTCAACATAAAGTTAAAGTCTGAAACCATTGATGAGTTACCAGACAATATTGATGTCACATTCACAACGTCTGACACTGATCATGAGTCTGGATTGTTAAAGAAAGTGGTCGATCAGGTGTTGGATGTGGATGAAGAGTCAAAGTCGGAGTCTAAATCTAAAAGTTTGAGTTCATCAGAAAAGAGTCCGAGTTTACCGGTTAAAAGGGTTTACAATAAAGAATTCTTGTTATCAAAATCTAATTTGAATGATGAACCAATCAAAGTGGCATATACTTTGAATGATTCAGATAAATTATATTCTGATGAGGAATTTCCAATAAGAAGTGTCAAAACTGAAATGATCAAACAGGTTTTTAAATTAACAGAAACTAATATTTCTGAAATAAAAGATTTCAATCTTCATGAAAAACCTAAAAGGTACACTTCAAGAGTTCAACAGAGATTGAACAAGAAAAAGGGTTACAGTTCTGGTTCAGGTTATCGAAAGAAACCAAACCATAACTGTAATTTCAAAAAGCAGGGATTAGGTTTTATTCTTCCGAAAAATCATAAAAATGAGAAAACTTATAAAACAAAAACAAAATTTGTTTCAGGTGAAAGTTCAGTGGAAGAAGAGAAGAAATCTTTCTGGAGACAGTCAAATCAAGAGTTTCTTGCTGAAAGAAAGAAGAATATAAAGAAATTTGTTCAGAGAGTTGAGAGAAGAATGTGTTTTAAATGTCACAAGATTGGACACATTGCTTGGAATTGCCAACAGTCCAACAACACAAAACAGGGAGTTTCTTTTAACTCAAGTTTGAAAGAAATACATGTTAATGGAAAGAAACAACCAACTGAGAAATCTAAGGTGTTTGAAAATTCGACTTTCGAAACTGGTAATGTTGCAAAACGTTTTTACAAAAGAAAACTCGATTTAAACAAACAAAGATGGGTTGTAAAATCTGAAAGTAGTTCTGACAATGAATTTGATTCCATAAAATCAGAGAAGTCATTTGTTGAGAAAAATAATGAGAATGTTGTTCCTGAGTTGATGATGAAAATTTTCCACCATTGCGGGCAGAAAATTTGAAATCAAAAGGTAGGTTTGGGATTTCAGGTCAATTCTTTGTTGGTAAGAAAGAATTTGATGCTGAAAAGGTGTTTAATGAAAATGTCAAGCACATCTTTGGGAAGATGGTTGATGGAAAGGTTAAAGGTGCCAGAGAATTTTACAGATCAAAAGGAGGTTGGGATAGAGTTGAATCAAAATCACCCAAGGCTGGTCAGGCTTGGGTGAAAGCATTTTCTACATAAAATCCTGACTTGTCGGAACTCCCAGGTTGGTAAGTGTGGAGTAGGAATCGGTATTTTTATTCTACAAATGGTAAGGTTGATAGGTAAACCTACAAGTGGTTGATGATTATACTTACAAGTGGTAAATCAAGGTCATTAAATTGAACTTGATTTAACTATCATTCAAATGGTTTGAAAAAACAATATGATGAATCCCCGATCTTACAAGTAGTAAAATCAACAAAACTTATTTTCCGGAAAAACCATTTGATTAAAACAAACTTAAGTGTTTTGAAATCATAATGGGAAAATAGTTTATTGTCAGGGGGAGTTCTGATTGTTTATGCCAATTGGATGGCAATTTGAAGCTTGAAAATCGGTTGTCACTTTATCTTGTACAATTTGTTTTCAAATTTCCTTTAAATGATTTTGAATTTTAGGGGGAGTAAGAATTTTGAAAAATCCAAAAACATTTGAAAATTTGAAAAAGGCAAAAACATGATAAAATCAAAAATGAGTTTTGTTGTGAAAAAGAGGAAATGATAGTACATCAGTGGACAATCACAGCATGCTAAAGAATTGGAAAGTCAAAATGTGATAAACGATCTCACTGATGATGACTAGTAGGTTTTTGTACATTTAGTAGATTGTGTCGAGATATAAATCTAAATTTCAAACTTGCTTATCTCGTGGGAACATCTCTCGGGTATATGGGTAACCCCAGAAATCTTGTTTGAAAGACCCCTCTTTCTGAGATACTAGGTCTTTATGCTTAGTAATATCTGGGGTATTATCCCAGGACTTCTGATTTTGCGGAAGCAATGGCCTAGTCCCCGTATAATACTTTTCGCTTGCTTGAAATATAGCACCACCCTCAGCATAAAAAATGATGAAACATTGCAAAATGCTAATCATGTGCTGTTGAAGAAAAGATTCTCTAAAGGGAACACACCAAATGTCGAAGCCGGCATCTCTCTGATTTTGCGGAAGCAATAGCCTGAGCTCGCACGGCCTCGCATTTAACCCTTTACAGATATCATCTAGGTATACTCACCTGTAAGACTGAATATTGGGATCTGGATACGGGAGTATATTCTGAGGTGGGACACACGAATAAGTTTAAGTCTCTAAAACATTAATCTCGTATCTCGAAACAGTTGAACTTTGTGTGAAAATTTAAGTGGATCAGTATACTGACAATCTAAGTGAATCGTTTAGAACTTAAAATGCTTAAGGCTTAACGGTGTTGGTGATTTGTTTCAAAAACTGATATGATCCTCTTACACAAACTCGAAAAAATATTGTTTGTAAATATTTCTTTACTGCATTTCTTTAATATCAAAAATCCAAATAGATTTTCGGAGTGTTTTAGCATAAACTTTGAAAAATTCAAAAAGATTTTAGACAACTGATGTTGAAAAGCTGATTTTCAAAATTCCAAGTGCTAAACATGATGAACAACAGGGTTGGGAAAGTTTGTTGAAATGAAAAATGTTATTGAAATGATTAAATGGTTCATTCAGTTGAAACCAAATTTGAAAGTGTTATATTCAAGTGGTTAAGAGAATTTGTGAAATGTCATATTATTACAAGATGATGTTTTGAATTTAATTATACAAGTGGTAAGCAAAAAGTTTAAATTTGTCAAATTTTAAATTTGTGAAATTTACTTTGAGGTAGAGAATGTGCAGGTTATGGCTATGAGAGAGTCAGGTTGTGATTCTAGAACTTGTGAAAGCTAGACTGGGATCCCAGCACAACTTAAGGGGGAGTCAGTTAGCAAAGAGAGGTCACAAGAGCCAGTGTTTGATCCTGAATCTGATCAAGAGAATTAGAGTGAGATAAGAGCCAGGTAGAAATCCTGGAGACGAAAAGAAGACAGGATGGAGGATTCTTACTTTGTCACATACTTTGAAAGAGCCAAAGACTGATCAAGGCTGAAGATTGTGAAGACTCGACACTGAAGACTCGTCGATATCCGAGGGGGAGTCTGTTGGTGCATACATCTGTCTAGGGATGAGCTCGGTCCGGTTCGGTACCGAACCGGTACCGGTACCGAAAGAACCGGTACCGAAAATTCTCAAAAGTTGGTACCGGTACCGGTACCGAATATTCCCGGTTCGGTACGGTTCGGTACCGGTACCGGTTCGGTACCGGTATTTGTGGGTAAAAACGAGCAAAATACTGGTACCGAACCGGTACCGTACCGGACCGGTACCGAACCGGTACCGGAAATGTCTAAAGTGGGTACCGAATCGGTACCGAAAGGGTACCCGGTTCGGTAAATTCGGTACCGGTACCGGTTCGGTACCGGTTCGGTACCGGTACCGGGTCCATTTTGCTCATCCCTACATCTGTCGACTTCGTCTTGTATCGAGTCTTGTAATAGAATTGTTAGATCAGGGCACGTAGTTCGAGAAATCTAGGGTTTATGTGTGAATAGTTAATTTCGCACGAAATAGCACAATGTAATTCCGTGCAAAATTACCACCACTATAAATACCCTTGGTGTTAAGTCATTTGTAACGTTCATGATTCCGGTACCGAAGTGCTGCCGACGTGTCAATTGATCTGTAAACGTGTTATATCAATAAAACAAGACAATTAAGTGTGAATCAAGTTGTTACAAAGTCTAATAAATGAATTCTGCCTCTGATTAGATCGAGAACTCTTCTGATAGACTCGTTTTGATCGTCTCACGATCCTACAGAAACATAAGCAAACATTAAATGTTTTTGCAATTGACACGGCCCATGACAACACCGGCTTCCCAGACTGCAAGTTCCATTTCCATTAAGAAACCTAACGACCTGCAATCATGTAGAAAAGTGAGTTAACATAAAGTTGGCGAGTTCATAGTTTTGTTTAACGAAAATCATGTAAGTGTTTAGTTTAAAGACATGTTTCGAATAATAAACTCTGTACCGATTGATTCTTCGTGTTTGGTGCCCTCATCAATGTCTATCATCATTGATCAAATGTTTAAGGTCATTAGTTCATGCCCGTCCTCCTAGGTACGATGTGAGGTTTGTCAAGCCTATTAGCACTATCAACTAATACCCCGATGTCTCCCAGGCAACTAGATCGGTATGTAAGTAGGGACTTTCTGTCACACCCCAACCGATGGCGGAATCATCGGGGCGCGGCACTGAGAGAAAAAGATTGTCCATGAGTATCCATAACAACTATTAATTACCAGATATTTAAACATCATGTCCCATACAATAACATATCAAGATAAAACAATCATTAAAAATAATTGCCTCAGAAACAAGTACTGATTCGACAACTCAGATTTCAAAATAGACGTTTTATTTATTTGTTTCTAAGACTCTTCCCTAGCCTCGATTTCATCACACAGCAAAGAAGGCGTCCTAGCATCTAATGCACCTGCCACATACGTTAAAGTAAAAGTCAATAAACATAGGGTAAAGGTGAGCATACAAGTTTAATAATAGCATATAGAGTTCGAAACCGATTACGCACAACCAGCACGTACAACGTGTGACGAAGCACGTTAGTTATCGATATGATCCTATTGATACCAACGACTGCGGGTTGACTGCCCAAGGCAGTTCGTAACACATATTCACCACTGTGAACCGTGTGATTAGTTGTCCTTAACAACCCCTGAGTGAACAGGTGCTGAGTCCAAACTATAGTACTATAGTTGCTAAGGCAGGTAGACAGCAATCTATGTGTAAACATAACAAACAAGCATTCATCGAATCACATATACATGCAGTAGCGGTTAGTGTTAAAGTATCACGTAGTGTGTTTGATGTGATTTAGAATAAATAACGAATGTAACACCCAAAAGTGCGTAAAGCAAAAAGGGTTCGAGTATACTCACAACGGTTGAGTTTGTGGATGGAAGGGAGCGCTTAGAGCGGAGTTAGCCTGAACAGTTAACGATAGCATAAAATGATAAGCGGTGCGTAAAACGATACTAGTGTACCAAGGATCGGACGGTAATCCGATCGGATGGCAATCCGATCGGATGGCCGGTCGATCGGGTGACAATCCGTTCGGATGGTCATCCGATCGGATGGCCATTCGATTGGATCGACACCTCGCTTGGTGAGGATGTGTTTGTGTATGATGGTTTGACTTTTGATGTTTTCGTTGTAGCATTTTGAAAATAGAGAAGTATCTCTTCCCTTCAGGTCGGTCGTTCGATCGGACGGCGATCCGATTGGCGAGGCTTCTCAGTGTGAGAACAAGTTCACAGCAGGACGGTCACTCGATCGGATAGCAATCCGATCGGTTGGCAACCCATGTGTATTGAACATGTTGAAAATTGTTTAAGTACCAAAGTCCTAGACGTCACACGATCGGACGGTCGCTCGATCGGATGGCAATCCGATCGGACGATAATCCGTTCAATGTCCAAGTCCTTAAATAGTTTGAATAAAATTTTAAGCGTGGAACCAATGTGCAACCTGATCGGATGGCCGGTCGATCGGATGGCAATCCGATCGGACGGCAATCCGTCCCAATGGTCAGATCGTCTGGTCACTTGATTCTGTTTGAAGTTTTGTAGTCTTTGAACGAGACATTTTGATACCTTGCTTGAACAACAGAACCCTTATCTCAGCCCAAATGACCCGATCGAACAAGAATCACCCAAGTCCGACCGGTTCACGGTTCAAGTCGGTAGTTCATGTTCAAACCCGAAATCAATATCTCTCGGATAGAATTCAGATCTGGAACTAATACATCACTAAGAATGAGTAGAAGATTAGAACAAGCTCCCATTCTATCGGTTTTGAGTGCATTGAGTGTAAAAGAGTTGAAAGAAAGTTGGAAAACCATCTTTCAATCCTTTTCGCCATGAATATGTTCAGATCTGTGCAAGATCTTGTTTATTTATGTGGAAATCGTCCAGATCTAAGTTGTTCTTGGTGGATTGAAGCCAAAACATGAAGTTCATAAGAACACCATGATGACATCATCCTAGAACACCTCAAATCCACTGATTTCACGGTTAAAAGTTGAGATTTGAAAGATAGAAAGGTGTAGGAGTGCGTGTAGATCAAGAAAGTATATGATTTAGGTTGAAGACTTACAAGAATTAAGAGAAATCGGGAGAAATGAGCTTGAGTGCGGCTGAGTCGAGCAAGGGATCTGTCACCATCAAAGAGGTGACAAATGGGGGGTATTCATAGGGTTTCCCAAAATGGAAAGTGGGGAAAAAGGCTGGTCGATCGGGTGGCAGTCCGATCGGCTGACAGCCTGATCGGGTGGTAACTCGGTCAGATGGCAACCTGATCGGATGGCAATCTGATCGGTTGGCCACTCGACCCATGAGTTCGGCGCGATGAGTTTTGTCGTTTCGATTCGAGTGTTGAGCTTTGCGATGCGATTTGAGTGAGCGAGGCGATGGAATTTCTTATTAAATTACTTTTAATCCCAACTGCTATATCTAACATACAATCACTATAATCACTGCATTTGGCGTTTTGATTCGATTGCGATGCGATAGATTGCGATTATCACCTCAACATAAACATAACATGCACAAATAACACATAAATAGCACACACACTTAAAACAATATCCAAAACGTGTAATTCGAGTTGCGATTGCGATTAGGTCGATATGCGATAATTAGCGATTAACCTCGATTATTAGCAAGTACTCCACATAATACAACTAATGCGATAACATAAATAGATTATCTACAAGTCAAAGAAGTCAAAACAGTAATTAAGCAAGGAGTGGCAGATCGCAATTAGCAATCTTTTCTTCCTTTGACTTTCACTTTGACTTCCGAAACACGGGGTGTTACAGCCTCCCCTACTTAAGGGAATTTCGTCCCGAAATTATGCCAATGTCGTAACAAACCAAGGCCAAGGTTCGAGGCATCACAATAGACGATAATCAATAACCTTGTCTCGTTGCATGAGAACAAAACCAAGGCCAAGGTTCGAGGCATCACAATAGGCGATAAAGTCATCGTTTCCGTCGGGTAGAGTGAGAACAGGAGCATTGCAAAGCATATACTTGAGGGTTTGAAAGGCAGTCTCTTGTCTAGTTTCCCAAACAAAAGGCTTGTCTTTGTGCGTGAGAGAGGTAAGCGGCACATCGATTTTTGAGAATTATTCGATAAATCGGCGATAATAGCCCGCTAGCCCGAGAAAAGAACGGACTTCAGACGGGTTCTTAGGTGTAACCCAACTCTTGACAGCTTCAATCTTCGCGGGATCGACGTGAATACCTTAACTATTTACAATGTGACCGAGGAATTGCACCTCCTCTAGCTAGAATTCACACTTGGAGAACTTGGCATAGAGTCGATTTCCCTGGAGTAGCTCGAGAACCAAACGTAGATGTTGCGCGTGTTCGGTTATCGACTTGGAATAGATCAGGATATCATCGATAAACACGATGATAAAGCGGTCGAGAAAAGGTTTACACACGCGATTCATCAGATCCATGAAAACCGCGGGTGCGTTGGTTAAACCAAAAGGCATAACAACGAACTCATAGTGACCGTATCGAGTGCGAAAAGCGGTTTTGGGTATATCCACCTCTTGAATGCGTAACTGGTGGTAGCCTGAGCGTAAATCAATCTTGGAGAAACAAGTAGCACCATGTAACTGGTCAAACAAATCATCGATACGAGGTAGAGGATAGCGATTCTTGATTGTTAGCTTATTCAGCTCCCGATAGTTGATGCACATCCGGAACGACCCATCCTTCTTTTTGACGAAAAGGACCGGTGCGCCCCAAGGAGAGGTGCTAGGGCGAATGAAGCCTTTATCAAGTAATTCCTTTAGCCGACTCGATAGTTCACGCATTTCAGACGGCGCGAGTCGATAAGGAGCTCTTGCAACATGATTTGCTCCAGGAATGAGGTCGATGCGAAAGTCAATATCACGAATTGGTGGTAACCCTGGGAGATCTTCAGGAAAAACGTTAGGGAATTCACAAACAATGGGGACGTCTTTCACCTCCTTAACTTCCTTTTTATCAGCTACTACTATGTGTGCCAAGAAAGCTTGGTATTCCTTGCGGAGATACTTGCTAGCCTGAACACACGATATGAGTTGGAGTTTCTTTGATGCGACTTCACCATAAACACATAATTGATCACCATTAGCGAGCAAACATCGAATCATCTTATCGAAGCACACAACTTCAGTATGGTTTTCACGAAGAAAGTCCATGCCTACTATGACATCAAAACTTCCGAGCCGCATTGGAATAAGTTCGATAGGAAAGATGTGATTGTTGAGTTCGAGGGTACAATCACGAAGAACAGAGTTGACAGCGATGGTTCTTTCGGTGGCAACTTCAACATCGAACGTCGAGGGGGGATGGGCACGCTTACGATTTAGTAGCTTTTCGAACTCAACCGATACAAAATAGTTATCGGCTCCAGTATCAAACAAACACGAAGCATAAATATCATTCACAAGGAACGTACCATTGACCATGTTGTTGTCGGCTTGAGCTTGGCGCACATTAATGTTGAAAGTTCGAGCGCGTGCTGCTTGCTGCTGTTGTTGCTGTTGCTGGGGCTGCTGCTGATGAGGCTCTTGCTTCACAACCCGATTGGGGCACATGTTTGCGAAGTGGTTGGGATCACCACACGCAAAGCAGACTCTAGCATTGACCGCGGGTGCCTGAGCCATTTGTTGGCCTTGAGGAGCAGGAAGTAGAGCTTGATGAGCAGTAGCTGGAGCTTGACGAGGACCTGTACGCCAGTTGGCGGTGAAGTGGCCGTACATGTTGCAATGCATACAAAATCCGTAGGCGAGTCCCACTGGGTGGTGATAGGTGCAAGTTGGGCAGGCAGGGTGAGTACAAGTATAAGCACGCTTTGCCGGCGGTGCTTGGGTTACCGGTGCCATGGCCAGGCAGTGTTGCATCTGCTGCTGAGCTGGTACAGCCTGGAGTAGGGCAGAAGTGGTTACAGCACAGTTCTTGTTGCTGGAGTTGCTGTTGTTCTTCCTATTGCGACGAGAGGCCTTTGAAGATTGTGGTGTGGCGGTGGTTTCAGCAGTTGGTGCGGTGGTAGCTTGATGCAGATTCTTGGGGGCTTTATCCCGGACACCAGATTTGACTCGCTTGTCGTTGATTTCAGCGGCAAGCAGGTAAGTTTCGTTGATTGTTGCTGACTTTGAAGCATGCACAAAATCTGCGACACAATCCGGTAGAGCTCGAATATACTTCTTGATCGCCATATCAGAAGTCTTGACTTGGTTAAGACAGATTATGCTAAGCTGCTTAAAGCGAGCAGTTAAAGCAGCATTGTCACCCTCCTTCTGCTTAATACGCCAGAATTCGTCCTCCAACTTTTGGCACTCGTTGGGAGGGCAGAACTCTTCCAACATGACGTTCTTCAACTCGTCCCACGTCAAACCGTAAGCTGCATCATTTCCGCGTTTGTTTCTCTCGACCGTCCACCAGTCTAAAGCGCGGGACTGAAAGACGCCAGTCGCGTTGAGAGTGCGGAGATCATCAGGACAGCCACTCTGGCGCAGGGTGACCCTGATCGAATCAAACCATTGAAATAAGGCCGTAGGGCCATCTTCGCCTGTAAATTCTTTCGGTCCGCAAGCTTTAAACTGCTTGAACCTAAAAGCAGCTTTAGGAGTTTCAATCCTGGACTCTTCAGAAGACTTCCTAGCATCCTCTTGTAGGTCGTTAGCGACCTGAGGAATGACTTTTGCTATCTGCCTAGCGACGAGTGCAGCAAGGCATTTGTCTCTCTGTTCTCGACGAGCAGTTCGAGAGTGACGGGGTCCAGATGACGACATTTTCTGCAACGGACATCGTCATAAGACTCTGACACAATATAATCGAATCTCACCTCACACGCCTAATACTACTAAAGCTCAGGAACACGATCATGTATCACATAAACACAGATTCACAGAATCATATAATCACAGAAGTACATAAGCACGTAAGGCATAGTAACACAAGAGGCAGTCAGAATACAGAAACCTATCATTCAAAATTCGTGCACGACATAGCGAGTAGCATAGCGAGTAGTATAGTATAAGTATCATCATAGCATGCGATCATTCACAAGTAGTAGCGATATGTTAGCGGTGTGTAGATGTGTTGTGCGTGTCGAGCGGGAACAAAAGTGTTAAATCGAAACCAGTAGTACCTCAATACGCCAACAATTAAACATATAATGCCACATAAAACACATAAAATCCACATAAAACGACATATATCAGAGTCAACAGTTGCGGGCTCAGAATCGAAACACATAAAAATCGAGAATTATCTGTCTGCGGCTCGATAGACATTGACTACCCAAAGTGTTTCGACTATTCACAAGGACCTTCTATGCACACTTTGTCCTTCTAGACTGTGCTCTTGCCTCGGTTTTTGGCAGTCGGCACGCATCCTTCCAGTTGTAGTGTGACTTCAAGTCGTCGGAGTCCGTCGAGACTTTGGTGAGAGTTTTGTTAAAACATAATAGAACACGGGAGAAGTCTTCAAGATCCGGGTTTCACCCCTGACTTAGTAACTTTGTTCCTAGTTTGATAAAATAGAGAGGAAAATCGGCGTTAAAGTACGGATTTCACTCCTGATTACGCAAATTCTCCTGTTTGTAGATAAAATGCGGGTCGAACAAGCGGTTTAGTCGAGAGTTTGCGGTTTTCACACCTATTCTTGACCAAATTACTCGTTCGTCCTCATAAATTAGAGTGCATTGATAGTGTTGTGTAAGCGAGGATAGCGAGAAATGGCAAGTAAGCTTGTACAAAACCCTTCATGGTATGTACAAGTCGGTCTGTTGGTACTTAACTATAGACTAGGTCGTTTCTAAGACATCGACCCAGACTAGGTCGAGTCTGGCCTAATTCCCTATAGTTATGGCTCTGATACCAATCTGTCACACCCCAACCGATGACCGAATCATCGGGGCGCGGCACTGAGCGAAACAGATTGTCCATTAGTATCTATAACAACTATTAATTACCAGATATTTAAACATCATGTCCCATACCATACCATAACATATCAAGAGAAAACAGTCATTACAAATAATTGTCTCACAAACAAGTAATGATCCGACAACTCGGATTTCAAAATAGACATTTTATTTATTTGTTTCTAGGACTCTTCCCTAGCCTCGATTTCATCACACAGCAAACAAGGCGTCCAAGCATCTTATGCACCTGCCACATACATTAAAGTAAAAGTCAATACACATAGTGTAAAGGTGAGCATACAAGTTTAATAATAGCATATAGAGTTCGAAATCGATTACGCATAACCAGCACGTACAGCGTGTGACGTGAAGCACGTTAGTTATTGACATGATCCTATCGATACAAATGACTGCGGGTTGACTGCCCAAGGCAGTTCGTAACACAAATTCACCACTGTGAACCGTGTGATTAGTTGTCCTTAACAACCCCTGAGTGAACAGGTGCTGAGTCCAAACTATAGTACTATAGTACTATCGTTGCTAAGGCAGGTAGACAACAATCTATGTGTAAACATAACAAACAAGCATTCATCGAATCACGTATACATGCAGTAGCGGTTAGCGTTAAAGTATCGCGTAGTGTGTTTGATGTGATTTAGAATAAGTAACGTATGTAACACCCAAAAGTGTGTAAAGCAAAAAGGGTTCGAGTATACTCACGGCGGTTGAGTTTGTGGATTGAAGGGAGCGCTTAGAGTGGAGTTAGCCTGAACAGTTAATGATAGCATAAAATTATAAGCGGCGCGTAAAACGATACTAGTGTACCAAGGATCGGACCACAATCCGATCGATGGCAATCCGATCAGATGGTCGGTCGATCGGGTGACAATCCGTTCGGATGGTCATCCGATCGGATGGCCATTCGATTGGATCAACACCTCGCTTGGTGAGGATGTGTTTGTGTATGATGGTTTAACTTTTGAAGTTTTCGTTGTAGCATTTTGAAAATAGATAAGTATCTCTTCCCATCAGGTCGGTCGATCGATCGGTCGTTCGATCGGACGGCGATCCGATTGGCGTGGCTTCTCAGTGTGAGAACAAGTTCACAGCAGGACGGCCACTCGATCGGATAGTTATCCGATCGGGTGGCAACCCATGTGTATTGAACATGTTGAAAATTGTTGAAGTACCAAAGTCCTAGACGTCACACGATCGGACGGTCGCTCGATCGGACGGTAATCCGATCAGACGGTAATCCGTTCAACCTCCAAGTCCTTGAGTAGTTTGAATAAAAGTTTAAGCGTGGAACCAATGTGCAACCCGATCGGATGGCCGGTCGATCGGACGGCAATCCGTCCCAACGGTCAGATCGTCTTGTCACTTGATTCTGTTTGAAGTTTTGTAGTCTTTGAACGAGACGTTTTGATACCTTGCTTAAACAACAGAACCCTTATCTCGGCCCAAGTGACCCGACAGAACAGGAATCACCCAAGTCCGTCCAGTTCACGGTTCGAGTCGGTAGTTCATGTTCAAACCCGAAATCAATATCTCTCGGATAGAATTTAGATCTGGAACTAATACATCACTAACAATGAGTAGAAGATTAGAACAAGCTCCCATTCTATCGGTTTTGAGTGCATTGAGTGTAAAAGAGTTGAAAGAAAGTTGGAAAACCATATTTCAATCCTTTTCGCCATGAATATGTTCACATCTGTGCAAGATCTTGGTTTATTTATGCGGAAATCGTCCAGATCTAAGTTGTTCTTGGTGGATTGAAGCCAAAACATGAAGTTCATAAGAATACCATGATGACATCATCCTAGAACACCTCAAATCCACTGATTTCATGGTTAAAAGTTGAGATTTTAAAGATAGAAAGGTGTAGGAGTATGTGTAGATCAAGAAAGTACAAGATTTAGGTTGAAAACTTACAAGAATTGAGAGAAATCAGGAGAAATGAGCTTGAGTGCGGCTGAGTCGAGCAAGGGAGCTGTCACCATAAAAAAGGTGACAAATGGGGGGTATTTATAGGGTTTCCCAAAATGGAAAGTGGGGAAAAAGGTTGGTCGATCGGGTGGCAGCCCGATCGGATGGCAATCCGATCGGTTGGCCACTCGACCCATGAGTTCGGCATGATGAGTTTTGTCGTTTCGATTCGAGTGTTGAGCTTTGCGATGCGATTTGAGTGAGCGAGGCGATGGAATTGCTTATTAAATTACTTTTAATCCCAACTACTATATCTAACATACAATCACTATAATCACTGCGTTTGGCGTTTTGATTCGATTGCGATGCGATAGATTACGATTTCGATTGCGATTATCACCTCAACATAAACATAACATGCACAAATAACACATAAATAGCACACACACTTAAAACAATATCCAAAACGTGTAATTCGAGTTGCGATTGCGATTTGGTCGATATGCGATAATTAGCGATTAACCTCGATTATTAACAAGTACTCCACATAATATAACTAATGCGATAACATAAATAGATTATCTACAAGTCAAAGAAGTCAAAACAGTAGTTAAACAAGGAGTGGCAGATCGCAATTAGCAATCTTTTCTTCCTTTGACTTTAATCTTGACTTTGACTTCCGAAACAAGGGGTGTTACACTTTCGTGATAGAGTTCAAGTTTATTAACCAACATCGAAATTAAACCAATACATTTAAAAGTATTCCTCCCAGGAATATTAGTTTGTTTGTCCCCCAGTACGCATGCTTATGAATGAGTAGTGAACTCACCTTAGTTTGCTCAGCATGTTAACGTGCGTTTACGCATTAAGTGTTAGGTCCATTGCACGCGACCTAACGTACGTTAAACGTAAGTATATATGTGAGTAGAGTGTTTGCAATACCCTAAGTGTCCAAACAACCCATTGTTTTTAAGCAATCAAATGAATCATGTTTAACACGTAGTGGTTTCCTAGTTGGTGACAATAACTTGTATTATGAAATATGATTTTGGGGAATACGGACAACTTACGTTATTTATTCACCAATCATAGCTATCACAGAT